>VZUI01089123.1:0-12520 GCA_013401135.1 Cettia cetti | reverse complement strand
TAATTCCAGCATTACTGCCTCGGAACTACCACGGTACTGCTCCGGTAACTGCCACCGGTAATTCCAGCATTACTGCCTCGGAACTACCACGGTACTGCTCCGGTAACTGCCACCGGTAATTCCAGCATTACTGCCTCGGAACTACCACGGTACTGCTCCGGTAACTGCCACCGGTAATTCCAGCATTACTGCCCCGGAACTACCACGGTACTGTCACGGTACTGCCACCGGTAGTTCCAGCATTACTGTCCCGGAACTACCACGGTACTGCTCCGGTACTGTCACGGTACTGCCACCGGTACTTCCAGCATTACTGCTCCCGGTACTGTCACGGCTAGCAGTCTGGTCCCAGTGCTGTCACCGGTAGTGCCCTTGGTGCTGCCCTCCCGCCGCTGCTGGTGCAGCCCTGCCTGCGTCCTGGTGCGCGTGCCCCCGTGTGCTGCCTGCCCTGCCCTGCTCTACCCTGACCGGAGGCCACCGCCTGGCTCTCCCCGCTGCTGCCTGCCCTGCAGCTGCGCACACGTGCGTGCACACACACACAAAGAGACACAAGAACACACGTGCACCTGGTCCCACACACATCGGGGCTTGAGGATGGACTTGCCAGGGCTCGGCTGGAGCCATTCCCGGGTCACAAGAGCTACAGGCAGGCAGGGGTGGGCTTAAACCCTATGATAACCTAGGGAGAGGAAGAACAGGACGTCTAGGGAAAATCAGTACCCGGGAATATATGCAAGATCAGCCTCACCAGCACAGCTGGCTTCCCCCTGCCCTGTCGGTGAGAATCCTGAGGTAGAGGGCAGCCTGACCCCGTGCACAGCTGCCAGCTTCTATATGGGCATTGGAGCCAGAGAAGCCCCCGTGTGGGGCATCACCCCCAAGAGGTGGGTACTCCTACTGAGGGACACAGATGCGCCACCCAAAGGAGATGGCTGGGAGACAGGAGGAAAGGCTGGAGGGGCACTTGGGTGCTTCCTGGAGACCCGCAAGGATCAGCCCCTGCAATTGCTCTGAAAAGCCACATCCAGGCCCCACAATATGCCTGGTGACACAGATGCACAGCAGTGACATCGGGGTCTGTGGCAGCCAGGCATTCCCACATTGTGTATCTCCATGGGAGAAGAGGCAGGCAGATGAAGGATGGGTGAAGGGCAGAGCTGTAAGGGAGCTGGGACATCTCTCAGCTGACCCAAACCCACGGGTGTGATGGTTGGATAAAGCTAATTCCTGAAGGGAGAGCCACCAAGTCAGCTGAGGATAGCTCCCAGTGAAACAAAAATAAGTCACTTTGCAGCTTTGATGAGGCGGCTTTAAACGTGCCACGGCCATGAGGGAGGGTTACACAGGCTGCCTGAGGATCTGGCTCTCGGCTCTGTACTAAGAGGGTGTTTTGAGTAAACACAGACACATTGCCAGTTGAAATGTCAGAAACCATCTGATCAGACACTCAAACATCTTCCTTGGCATTTATGGCTAATCTGCTAATTAGTTAAGAAAAGCAGTCTCCTCCTTAGATGTAAGGGAGCAGCAGCTGGGAACAGCACAAAGATAAAACACTGCCTCATCTCCAGAACTCACATCTGCTGGCAAAGCAGACAGGTTCGTGTTTCTGTCACTACCTCCAGGAAGTGGGGCAGGAAGCAGTGAGACCTCTGGAAGGGGAGGAGGAGGTGTGTAAGCCGGGCAGTCCTGGCTCCACTGAGTGCTCCTTTGGATGCGAGGTAGGTGTCTGGGCACCCATGCAGGCCAGTGGACTCTGGTCGGGTTGCACAGGTAACAAACACACTGCACCTGTCCTGCTCCCCCTCACTTAGGTAAAATCTCTTCTTTCCACAATTGTACTGCTACCCTTTAATGGACAGTGCAGAGCGCTGGGTCCAGCTGGAGCTCACTACACAAGCAGCGACACAGGAAGAGCTTGCAGGACAGGAGAGCTCAGGACACTGTGTGAGCAGGGGTTGTTCAGGCAAGAGCTCAGCCAGTCACAGGAACAGCCCTTCTCTCTGGCCCAGAACTACTTACCAGACCTGCTCCAGGAGGGCAACTACAGCACAAGATGATCTATCCTTTGCCTCATTCAGCAGAGCTCAGGACAAGTCTTTTTGAGGCTGCAGTTGCCAGCCAGTTAAAAAGAGGGGAAAAAATTACCAAAAAAGCTTCACAGAAAAAAACCAGAACCTTCATCTATTTCAGATATGTGAAAGGAGGTTAATATTTGGAAATTAACCTCCCCTTGGATCAGGGTCTGTTTACAGTCATGAAAGGAACAAACACAGAGCAGCAGGAGGGCTGGAAGAGCAGAGCTTCAGCCAGCAGCCACAGCCCTACCACGAATGCTTACAGGGTGACCTCCAGTGGGATGAGGAAGACATGACAAATTTCCAAGTTACATGAAGTTACACCTTTATTTTAAAGCCATCTTTGGGCATTATTAAGGAGCAGAAAGGGGAAAGAACAGGATCCTCTGGAGCTTCCCATTACCACCACCCCAGGACAGCCGCAGAGCCACAGGATTTCAGGCTGGCTACAACATGAGTCGACTGCTGCCTGTTTGGAGAGAGAACCACAACTGCCAGCTCCACTGAGCCAAAGGGAGTTACATGCACATGATGCCAGACGGAGCTGTATCCTCCTGGCAGTCCTACATTCAACCTCCCTGACAGGCTGAGCAGGACTCTTCAGGCACAGAAATGGCTGGCCCAGACCTGTGCCCTGCTGTCTGCACGCTTATGAACCCAGAGGACGCTGGCAGCTGCCCGGGGATTCCACATCAGGTTCTGTCTCCCCTTTGTACCAGTTAGAGCAACCAGCACCTGGCACACAGGCAGGTGTCTGTCCCACTGCCCAGGCTGCTGCACCCCCAGGCACCTGAAACCTTGCTGGGCTAGCAGCCCTTCGCTGGGGCTCACTGACAGCACACCAACAGTTCTTGCTCAAGCAGGGGCAATTCCTGTCTTCCACGAACCCCTAAGGACTACAGCTTGGCAGCCTCTGGCAAGCAAACTTGTCAAGACACATTTTTAGACAGCTATGATCACACCCAGTTATAACAGTCTGCTCCTCCTGCCCTCTGCTCACACCTCTGCGAGCCCCTGTGTTCAGCAGCAGCTGTGCAGCCACAGCCCCGGGCTGGTTTCTGCAGCTCCCCTGAAACACGCACGGAGCTGCTGCCTCAGGGCCCCCCCAGCATTCCCCCAGTGGAGCGAGGGTGCTTCCCAGTGCTGCCAGACCCCCGGCCTCCACCCTGCTTCCTCTTCATCTGGCCCTGCGATTCTGCTTTCAGTGTCTCAGTCCAGAAGGCATCAGAAGATCCTGGGGCCTGGTACCCTGGCTCCTGAGGATCCAGGGCATCTTTGCTCAGTAGGACACATATGGCAGGAATGTTTCTCTTCACTGTCAAGGCATCAAGGCCTGCCTCAGGCACAATGGGTTCCCAGATTTCTTCAATCTGCTTGAAGAGCACTTTGGTGATCTGATGCAGCTCCTTGAGCCTTCGTTTCATGATTTCCACACAGGTGATGGTCTTGCTGACGGCCTTGCCTGAGCCAGTGAAAAGAATCTGCCTCACTGAGTCCTGCTCCATCTTGCTCATGGCATAGCCCATCAGATTCCTAATTTTGCTCCCGTCCTTCACCTTCATTTCAATAATATCAGTGGGCAGGTCAGTGAAAGGAAGAGGACAAGGTTTCTCCACAATTTTGGTCTTCTTATAGTTCTCCATTCTGCAGTGCTGAAAAGGAAAACAGACCCATGAACACCCAGCCCACTGTAACTGCTGCACAAAGAAATTCTCACCACAGTTAGCTGCAACCTTTCCTCTGAAGGGCACTCTTAACAACCAGGATTGGGAATCCTGGGAACGCATAACCAAAAGAATAGCCCAGACCTCATATATACATGCTTACAGTACAAATGTTACCACAGGGCAGCCTGAGCCTTGGCAGGCAGGCTGTGAAAATAACAGCGTTACTGTTGTGGCCTAAGCAGGGTGATGTGAATAACACTGCTGTATCTCAAGAGAAGATAGAACAAACAAGTGAGCTGGGGTGACTGAGAAGAGAACTCCGGGATGCTGGCCACAGCTACACCGGGACATGCACAGGATGCATTCAAGCACAATTTACATGCAGCACCTCATGTTACCGAAACAGGCTCATGGGGACCTGGCCAGCCCAAGCTGAGGTTAAAACACTGCATGTCACAAGGGAGATGGCAAGGCAGGGGTTGCAGGAATAAAAAAGGTTTCCTCGAGGGAAACAGAAAGGCCAGGTCTCACAGCTGCCGTCTCTGCCAAGGCAACTGCCATCCTGACCTATGTCTGCCTGACCCTGTGCAGGGCATTCCACGTCCCCACCGCACAGCCCAAAGTGCTGAAGGTTGCAGTACTTTGCTACCGGCAGGCTCCTGAGTTCCCCTGCACCCAAACGCTGCACCCCGCATCACATCCTCTTCAGAGACACGGCTGCGCCGAGCCCCCGCTCCGAACCCCGGGGGCACAGGAGGACCTCACCCCCACACGGCCCCCGCCACTATCGATGACTGGGGGCCCGAGAGGCCGGGCCGCCGCGGTGGGATACGGGAATGCCGGGTGGAAGTCAGGGATGCCCTGGTGGGGCGCACGGGACCCTCACTCACCTGCGGCCGTCTCAGCGCGCCCTTCGACACAAGATGGCGGCCGACGCCGGGCGCGCGCAAGCGTGAGGCGGGTGGGCGGAGCTCAGCGCGGGGACCACGCCCACCGATCACATGACTGGGAGGCGGGGCAGCAGGCGGGGCAGCAGGCGGGGCAGCAGGCGGGGCAGCAGGCGGGGCAGCAGGCGGGGCAGCAGGCGGGGCAGCAGGCGGGTCCCACCCAACCGGCCGGTCTCGGGTGATGGAGCGAGCCCGGGGCATTCCCTGCTCCCAGCGGCACATCCAGCCGGCACCGGGCACAGACGCGGTGTCCCTGTGGGCGCCCACGAAAGGGCGCGCGTGAGCTTCCACCCTCACCTGAGCTCCTCAGGCAGCTGGAGGGAACGGGGGTTTCTGCAGGCCTGCAGCCCCACTGTGATTTGACAACCAGTGAGGCTGCTGATCAGGAAGAGGACAGGGACTGGCAACTTCTGGAGTACAGACCGAACTTCTGGAGTTCCTGTGGGGATTCCGCCCCCGTTCTTGCAGGACTCCCATGTCAGACTCAGCTGGGCAGTGTCTCACCAACCTGAAGGGTTTGAGACCCCTGCAAAAGCATGGTCTTAGAAACTCCATGCTACGACCAGACCAGGCAAGGCATGGCTTGTCCCCCTCTGGAAACAGACAGCATAGGCTTTGGCTTGCAGCAGCCTCAGGAAAGCAGAGGCAGGATAAAGGCAAAAGCTGCTGCCTTCTTTCAGCACAGGGATGGGAGAACAGCAAGACAGAAAAGTTCCATGAGACCAGATTTCCCTGGGAACAGACAATTCACACGAACAGGAAGAGTGTGGGGCACAGTCAATGGAAAACTGGGAGTGGAAGGAATTTACCTGCCCTTGGCCCAAGGCCATCTCCTGAAGGCTGCCAAGAGATCACTGGCTGGGGAAAAATCCTCACACCCAGGGAGAGACAGACAACTCAGCATTCCAGGACTTTACTGTGGCCCAGTAAGCACAGAAAGGGGTTTTACAATATGTTAAAATCGAGATGAATTTCAGAGAAGTGCAAGATTTGCAAACAGTGGCAGACGAAGGAGCAGTGTGGCTTTGACTGGGGGCTGGCACAGCTCTGTGCAGACCTGGTTGCCCCAGGATCCTGCTGTGTCACTCTAGCATGCTCGCTCCAAGCGGGAAGGAGCTGGGACCAGCAAGATGCAAATTGTGCCACAGGGGCCCTGGGCATGCCGCGCTCCCAGCTCTGCCATCACTCTGCCACAGGTTTCACTTGTTTGGCTGCTTCCAGACGTGTCAAGATTTCATTCCATTGCACAAACTGCTTGGAGAGAAGCAGGGTCTGGAGATGACACTTAAGGAAAGTAGTGTGGAAACCGCAAGGAAGAAACCCAGGTCAGAGCATCTTTATAGCACCATTACAATCCTGATTCCCTGGGAGAGGCCCAAGGCACTAGGCTGTTGAAAGCTACATGGATTCTATCCGCCCAGTGGCTGAGCCACTGCACAGCACCATACACCCACAG
Source organism: Cettia cetti (assembly GCA_013401135.1). Taxonomy (NCBI): domain Eukaryota; kingdom Metazoa; phylum Chordata; class Aves; order Passeriformes; family Sylviidae; genus Cettia; species Cettia cetti. Next base: position 6,372 of record VZUI01089123.1, on the reverse strand, counting down.
GAGTCCAAGAGGCACTTGTGAACACCACATACCACTGCCATGGAAGGGCTTTCTACATAACTTCCCTACCCACTGTGGTTTTGGGATGTGCCTTGGCATTGGGATCCTACACAGCCAGGACAGGGACACAGTGTCACCTCATCAGAAAGGCTGTTAAAACCAGGGCTGGAGATACAACAGAATCAGCCCAGGGGGAAGGGTTCAGTTCAGCTGCTCCAGGCACAAATCACAAAGGATACCATTTTGTTGTAATCCTCAAGGAGTGTCTTGACACTGTCAGTGAGATCGTGACGCTTCTCCTGTAAAGAGGGGAGCCACAGTGTGTGAGGAATAAATGAGGTGAAGGACATTTCTCCCTTCCCAGTCCCTGACAGCACAGCAGGGAACTCCTCCAAGGTGCTGAGATCAGTGCTCAGGCCCTGGTTGTGGGCGCTCACTGCAGCTGGATAGGTTACCACAATCAAGAGAAAGGTCACAAACACTGATCCCATGAAGCACCAAAGCCCTGAGGCTTGCACCACTGCCTGCCTCTCCTCAGTGTCGAGGCTTTGTTTGCCCCAGAAAGAAACTCACAGCTGAACAGACTACTCACTGCCAGCTCCAGGAGTGCTCATACAGGGAGAGAAAGGGTGAAGAGACAGGGTGACAGTGTCAACAATGTTCCAGAGAGTAGGACCGTGGAGGAGCACAATGCTTCACCTCAGTGTCTCAGTTAATGGGGGAATTCAAGATGGTTAAACCCACTGCCACTTACTACATGTCACAGAAAGCTGTTTTGAGCAGGGTTATGGTAGACAAATTTTCAACTTGGACTTGACTGACAGGAATCCTGAGTCCTTTTCCCCTCGGAGTACTTAAACTTCTTTAAGACTGCAGTATGCATATTCTGATTGCAAAAAAACTGCCATAAATGAGCAAATAATCATAAATACAGGGGTGTCAGTACAGCCACTGGCAAAAGGTTCCTACACCCTTCTAGTCAATACTGATAGGAATATTCATGGTACCTGCTGCTGTATGTGGATCTGTGAGAGTCGCTGCAGTTTGGCTGCATGGTCAGGAACCGCTGGAAGCACAAAGAAGAAATCAGTTTGGGTTGTTTTACAGCACATGGGAATAGTTTACAAAGTAAAGCCCAGTCCTCCTCCATGAGCACAGCATGGCAGAACTCCAGTCACTGAGTGCAGATGTCCCACACTACAGATAAAACTCATAATGGATTAAAAAAACAACCACCTTGCACATGGCACTACAACAGGGATGCCCACAGTGAGGGCTACTCAAGAACTACATTGGAGTAAACCACCTGGACAGCAGAAAAGGAACCTCTGTACCTCTAGAACAGAGATGTTCTGGATGTAAAAGAGGTCACAGGAAGGAATGATATGCCAGGCTCCACCCTCTCTGCCACAGTGCTGTCTCTAGCCTGCTTCATAAGATACTCGACCTTGCAAGGGAGGCTAGAGCAGCATGAGGCAGGAGCAGACCAAATTTGTACTCAGTTTACTCTCACACCACTAAGCTGTCCTCTTCCCTATTCTCAGGCTCAAGAGAAAAGAAAGCAGGACGGGCCACAGCTTAGCAGATGGCATTTGCAGCTCCAGCTTGCAGAGGAATGTGCATACCTTGGATACTGGTGCTGTCCAAGATGGGCTGCAGGGTCTTCACCTGCTCCAGAAGGGCTGCACGGGCAGGAATAGCCTGCTCCTCTGTTTGGGGGGAATAAGAAGCAACATCAGTAAACACAAAACACTGCTTTGACTTTTCACAAACACTGGTAATTTTTTCAGCTGATCTGTCTTTACAGAAAGGGGCTTGTTCATGATTTTATTTACACTTTTGTGCTCCTCGTCCCTGGGTCTTGATTCACACCAATTTCATAGAGGAGACTCTCCACCAAGTTCTAATGATAGAAAAAGGAATAATTGGTACAAAATGAAAGAGGTGAAATTTAAGCTGGATATTAGGAAGAAATTCTTTACTGTGAGAGTGGTGAGACAGTGGTTGGCCAAGAAGCTGTGTTCATGGCCAGGATGGGAGTCTGAGCAACCTGGGATAGCTGGGGAGGTGTCCCTGCTCACAGCAGGGTGGGTTGGAACTAGATGATCTTTAAGGTTCCTTCCACCCCTTTAACATTCCATGATTCAGTGGAATTCCATTCACAGATTATACCATCACAGGTTGATCAAATTCCTTGGGTCAAATGAAGACAAGGCATGGGGGTGTTGAAATACACCCAAATGTCTTCTACTTTCATCACAGACTGGAGAATACTGGAAGTGGGGTGAGGAAACCATTCTAGCTCCAGCTTTTCTTACCAGCCTTTGATTAAATTGGGGCTAAAGTAAACAATCAATACGTGAGAGATCAGAGCTGATAAAACTGCAGCATGGCTGTGCATGAGGGAGCACCGAGGGTGACAGACATCCTTGTACAAACCATCTCTCTGACACCTCCACGGGGTATGCCATCCACGTCTTTACAATGGAAGAAAAGAAATCCATCCCGATCCACCTTAGGTAAAGGACACTTTTTTGCAGTGCTACAAAAGCCTCCCGTTTCCCCTCGCTTCATGCCATACCTGCCAAGATGAACTGCAGCTTCATAGTGTCTGGAACAGCCATCCTGTCAATGTACTGGGGGTCAAGGTATTTTATTACATCTTCAACTAGAGGGATAAACAGGTTTGGAGACAAAAAGTAGGGGAGATGTCATGGCATTCACAAGAGCAGCTTCCCCTCCCACTATGTACCAGATTACCTTGCAAACACTCCACTCTTAGCTACCTTTTTTTTTTTTCCCAGATTAATTAATTTCTATGTGACTTTGGAGCCCTGTGACCAAAAACTGACAAATGGCTCAAACCAGGAAACCACTGCATTAGGGACAACTGGAAATCTTGCTTTTTGTCTGGATAACAATTATCAAAGGTGAGTGACATCTGCTTTCTCCCACCCTCAGGACAAAACCAGCCAACAGCCCCCCATCCTGGTCCTTAAAATCACCCACAAATACATGGCTTCTGCTTTTATACTGAGCAGCCACTGCAGACTCGGACTACAACGACCCTTGCAGCCCCTCCTGTGACAACACACAGCAAAACCTGGCCAACAGGCAGCTTTGCAGGACAAAGTACGCCCCAGTTTGGAGGCAGTTCCCCAGATCTGCCCACTGAGTGTTAACTTTATTGCTCCCACCACACACAGAGGGCAGAGCTACTTCAGCATGCCCAAGAAGTCCAAGTGTGCTGGAATTCATTTCAGGAGCTCATGCTCCAAGAGCCTTCAGGGGCTGCATTTCAAGCAGAGCAAATCCTGGGACTGACAAGGGCAGATGGAAACTGAGCAAATAAAATGCTGAAGCCGCCTGCTTCCCATCCCCGACTGCTGAGCTGGAGAATCGCGAGCACAAAAACTTCTCTCAGTTACTTATTTCTGTGCCAAATAAACTGAAATAAGGGCCCAAAATAGACAGGTGTGGGGAAGGTACTTTTGTACAGAGCAGCCAAACGGTTTAGAGCTCACACCCCCCCCCCCCCCCCCCCCTCCGCGATCCCTCGCCTTCGCAAGACCCGCTCACTTTTCTTAAACAGGATTTTGATCCTCTCCCTCTTGCCGGCGACATTGCTCAGAGCCACCTGCACCTTCACCAGCTCGTCCGCCACCTGCAGAGGCACAGAGGGAGGGGACGGGCATGTCAGGCCCCGCCTGGCCGCGGCACCACAGGCCCCGCCGAGTCGCACCAAACAGCTCCCGGCCGCTCTCCGTAGCTCCCCCCCCGGCACCTTTCGCGGCGCGCAGCCCCCGCCACCGAGGCCGACGCGCTGCTCCAGCTCCTCCAGCCGCCACTGCAGCCGCCGCAGCTCCGCAGCGCCCGCCGCCATCTTCGTGCCGGGCGGAAGCGGCCGCGCCTCACTTCCGGCGCGCCTCGGCGGTTGCCATGGCGGCGCGTTGCTAAGGACCGTGGTTGCCATGGAGACGAGAGGGAAGGCCGCGGCTGGCGGAGTGGAGCCCCTCTCAGAGGATGCGGGGCGATCGATGCCGATTTGCACTGCAGAGGGAGGCGTGCAGCCCTCCCGCCGCCTGGGAGGGCAGTCGATGGCCGCTTCATTCCGGCGTGGTCCTCTAGGAAAGAGGCACTCGGATGTATTAAAAGGAATTGATAAAGCGATCCGTGTGGATGCAGGCCCTTTGAAATCCGGGAGGTTGCCGCCGGCTTTTCCCCAGGCCTCTGTCTGCCCGCGTTCACCTTTCTCTTATCGACTGCCACAGGTGACACTCGCAAAGAAGAGAAGTACTAATGAATGGTGCAGCCAGCCCCAGCCGTGCTGCTGCCTTCAGCTGGCACTCACAATTACACGGATTTCTTACAGGGATGAAGTGAATTCATAGTAGCAGCATCTGCCACAGAAAAAGTCCAGACGGTTCCCTAACTTCAGAGCAAGAAGTATCCTGTGGTGCATTGGGAAGACTGTGGCCAGCAGGTCAAGGGAGGTGATCATGCCCCTCTACTTAGCCCTAGTGAGGGCACATCTGGAGTGCTGGAGTCCCCTCCTGGGCTCCTCAGCACCAGGGAAACAAGGAGCTACTGGAGAGGGTCCAGCAGAGGCCACAAAGATGATTGGGGTCTGGAGCATCTCTCTTCTGAGGAGAGACTGTGGGAGTTGGGCCTGTTCAGTCTGGAGAAAAGACTGAGAGGGGATCTCATAAATGCATATAAATATATCAAAGGCAGGTGTCAGAGGGGATGGTGCCAGTTTTCAGTGGTGCCCTGTTACAGGATGAGAAACAATGGCCATAAGCTAAAACAGAATGAAGGACTTCTTTATGCTGAGGGTGGCAGAGCACTGGAACAGTTGCCTAGGGAGGTTGCAGAGTCTCCCTCTCAGTAGACATTCCAACCCTGCCTGGACATGTTCCTATGTCACCTGCCCCAGCTGACCCTGCCTTGGCAGGAGGGTTGGACTGGGTGATCTCTGGTTGGACTGGAGTCCCTTCCAGCCCTGATGATTCTGCAATTCTGTGAATTTTTAAAGCAATTTCTGATGTCATTCTCTGTATCCCAGGGCTCAGCCTGCCACTGCATGTACAAATGAATTCTGCAGTGCCAGGATGAACATGGGCTTGGGTATTGCACTGCCATAGCAGAATTTGGGAACACCAAACCAGGGTTCCAGGCCACTCTTTTAGATAAAAAACATTTGCTAATGCAGGTACTTTGCTAAGATTGCTGGTGATGTGGGCTGGAAGGCTTTGGGGAAGCCTCCCATTGTCCTTTGCTGAAAGCTAAACCCACTGTGCCCTGAAAAACCATTGTCCTTACAGGTACGTTCCTACTAAGCATCGTACAGGGTGCAGGAGGGAACTGTGGAGTGGCCCAGTGCCCAAGCAACCCTTATGCCCCCCCCCAATCACCTGCAGGAGCTGTGCAGAGCACTCAGGCACTCAGGAGAAGGCTGAGGCTCCGTATGCACTGCCTTTTCTTCCCAGGGATCGATAGCTGGGATCTTCAGAGAGGAAGAGCTGAGCTTTGTTCCACAAAGGCGACAAATAGAAATGGCTTCATTAGCAGAAGCACCCAAGGGCTGCAGAAGGGGCTGGGGGCTGCAGGGGGGCCAGGAGCAGTGCATACAGCAATGGCCTATGCCTAGAGGGTGCTGTGGCCTGGGCTTAGCATGACGGGCAATGCCCCAAATACACAAAAGCCTGTACTAGAGGGTCCCAGACCACCCAGTACCCTGAGGTAAGAAACTCAGGCAGTCCTGGGCCTCAAACACTTGGGGGCTTTTGGGACTGGCCCCATCCACCCTTTAGAGTCCCATCCAGTTTGCAAACCTTGGAATGGAGTTGCAGTTACAGCACTGATAGCCCACAACCCAGCGCACAGAGTCTGTTCCCTGCTCCTTGGGAATGAGAGCAGGCCTTTGACCACATCCCCATTCCTGGAGCCTGCAGGGGCACACTGATTCAACCTCTTGCCCCCAGCCCAGTGCTCTGTCAGCTATCCCCTCATCCTCAGGACTATCCCCTCATCCTCCACCTTCTCTCTCCTGCTCAATTACAGTCCCTGCAGGACATGGGGAAGCAGGCATCAATCATGGCTGGTTACTCAGGTGACAGCAGCTGTGTCCCCAAACTCTCCAGGGAGCATGGAAACACACATCATCCTCCGAGCCTGGTAATGAGTGGGGATGCAGGCCCGCATGTGCCCTGCCGGCTCCCTGGGGCTGCAGTGCTCGATGAGCTGTGGCCAGCACTTCACAGCAGTGCAAAGGGACACAAGGCCCCAATTAAGGCTGCATCAATCCTACTCAGCTCTGCTTGGTACACTCACAAACAACAACCACCCCCCCCCCCCCCCCCCCCCCCCCCC
>VZUI01089120.1:0-10825 GCA_013401135.1 Cettia cetti | reverse complement strand
GGGTGGCTGCAGGGAGGAACAAGAAGGATGGGACCTGACAGCCTGGAGCTGGGACTGGACAATTCAACCCCAATGTGCAAATGGACCCAAACTGATCAAAGTGGGAAACCTGGGGACCCTTTGTCCATTTTGTGACCATTTTGTGTCCCCCCTTGGGTGCAGCCCTGGCCAGGCTCTGTCCTGCCCAAGGTGTGCCCTAAAGGTCTTTCAATAAATCCCTGCTTTATTCTCTGGCTCTGCCCAGTCTCTGTTTCAGGACAGCCTTCCCAAGGCATCAGCCACTCCACACCTGGAGCACAACACAAGGTGCCAGCCCCTGCCCACAGCCCCAGGCTGAGGGGAAATCCTGCTCTCAGCTCAGGGAGCAGCTGAGTTCAGTAAAAGGGATCCAGCATTCCCATCCCTGGGATTTTGTGTTTGTGGTTAGTGCTTCTCTGCTGCTGGAAACCTCCCTGTCTGCAGCTCCTTGGAATTAATAAGGAACCAGTGCTTTATTTTAATATTAGGGCTGCTAAATCCTGTCTGGGAGATTCTTTACCTTGGGTGATGGTTTTGAAAGCTCTGTGAACACCTGGCTCTAGGAGCACATTCTGGATTTGGGCACTTGGCTGCTGAGCACAGACTGTAGGTGGATTATTTTCATCGAATTCTTAACTAACATCAAGAATTTTTATTTGTTCTTTTTGGAAGTGTGTTCCCCCCCCCCCTTTAGAATGGAAAATATCCCTGGACACAAGAGTGTCTCAGCATAGGTGAGAGATCCACAAGTACCTTTCCTACAGTTGTGGAGTCACTCCTGGGTGAAAGTCACCGCAATGGCCTCGCCAAAGTGACAATTCCCACTAGGTGGCACTTGGAATCCATCGCACGCAAAACCCCGCTGATGGAGTACCTGTGAGCTGCCACTCGGATTTCTACTTAGTGATTGACCAAGCTAAAAATGATCGATGTAGTGCTGCCTGCAGCAAGTTTCACAGCTCCGTTTAATACCAACATTGATTAAATCCCCACCCCCAACTCCGTGTGAAGGAGCATTAGCACAGAAATTATCCCCTCTCCAAATCTCTGCACCCATCTTTCTCCACTACCCCACCAATTTCCCACATCCAGAAAAATACCACCCCAAGCCCTCCAAAAACCCCAAACAAACTAAAACCCCCAAACCCAAAAGAAACAAAAAACCCCCCTCAAAAACCCCAAAACAAAAACAACCCCCCCGACTAATTAATTATGTCCTTGGAAATTAAACTTAATACTGTTGTTTTAAACCCCAAATTTTATGGTTTTATTTGAAGTGTCCAGATAAGTGTCAGTTCCCTGAGCTCTCTTCCCATTGATATTCAAGGCTCTCCTCAGAGTAGTGCAGGAATTTGCAATTTGCACAAATAAAATAAGCCATAAGCAAGGACAGAAGTGACAGCAGGAGGAACAGGCAAAGAAATAAATGATGTGGAGAAAAATGGGAGCTGCAAAGGGAAAAGTGTTGGGAGTATTTGTTTCCATGTGGTCTGACATGGTCTCAGGGTGCATCACACAGCACCTCATGCCCAATTCACTGCTCACTGCTACTGAAGATGCTTCTCAGCCCAAACTTTTGATTGTGCATCTGTTTGGTGAGAGCAGAAATCCTAAATATACAGGACAGCAGCTGAGGAAACTTGGAGCCAGGTTTTAGCACAGCTCAAGTTCTGTTTTGCTCTGCCACATTATTTATCTTTAATTTATGGCAATGAATCTTAAGCTGTTCAGGGGTACAACAGCAAAATCCTGTTCTTCACCGTGGTTTATGGCCAGAGGAGCTCTAGTCAGTGAGAGAACTGCACTGAGTCTCTTCCAATGCTCTGTTCAGGACACAGGCTCATGCTCTGCAGCTGAAATATGTGTTTGTGAGCATTAAGCTTGCATATGACTCTCTGAGTGGTTTCTAGGGTTCAAAAATTACTCAGTAAACTCAAAAAGAACCTTTCAGCTATTTATGTTGGCTGTGCCCTTTTGAGGGAAGCTGCTCTAAGTAGTAGGCTTGCAATTGCCATTGTTAAAAATTCATTATGAACCAGATGAGATTATTAAAAATAAATCAAATACTTTGGGTTCACTTTTACTGGTTAGCTGAATGTGTTTCTGCAAATCCTGGTATAAAAACTCAAGTGTTGGAAACATTCGAGTTTGGTGTTAAAAGCAAAACTTCCAGCATCATCCTGAGAGAAGCTCTGAAGTCTCTTTGAGGGAGGTTTGTGGCTGTGCAGCTTTAAGTGCACAGTACCTGCAATGCTGCAGCAAGAGAGGGACTTAAAATAGCAGTGTGTGGGCATGGAATGTGTTTACTCGGGAAGTGACAGTACCTGCGAGTGCCCCTTCGATGGCAGCTCCCTGTGCTCACCCGTCCCTCAGAGTGTGAGTGGAGGTACTCGAAGCAACAGATCCAGGGGCAAAGCTTTTCCAAAAGGGAAAAGGCAGAGATGCTTCTCAGCCTGCTCCTCTTGCCGGGGTGCTGGGTGGAGGGGCAGCTGTTTTTAGCCCAGAACAAACGGCATGTGCAATTTACTGCTGCAAGATATTGCTCTGAACAAAGAGCTCAGGAGGAGCTGGATGAAGATGGGATAATTGCATGAGTCACAGGCAATACAGTGTTTAAAGAATCTCAATCCTTCGGCTTCAAGCTACATTGTCAGTGTAGTTTTCCAGGATTGTGCAGAGTGTGTTTTACTGAAGGTTTCTCTAAAGTAGCTGAGTTTAAATTCTGATTATTTGCAAGACAGTATGCTTGAATAAACGCAAAGTTGCATTCGTTTTGCATAACAATCCTTGTTTCCACTTTTACAGCTGTATAATAGTATTTCATACTTCTTACAGTGCCTGATATTCGGGAAGATCAAAGTATTTAGCAGATATTTTCTATCTTTGTACTTCTAGCAGTGGAATAAATATTTCTGCTCAAATCTAATCTGTTACACTGGGACTTCTATGGCTGCTCAGCTGAGCATGAGATAGTCTGGGGGTAGATGATTATCTGCATAGATACTTCTAGGAAGTAATTAGAACTCACTTGGCATAATTATATGGAGTTTGGACATTCTGAGAATAAAGAGTCATAGTTAACAACGTTTATTTGAATGTTTGCTGAGCTTAGAATCCTACATTTAATTAAATATATTATTAAAAGCTCCAGTTTGTAGAATTCTCTAATGATGTTGGTTGTTTCAATGGCAGTAATTCTCTGTGTGGATCTTTGCTGTGTGGACATCCCTTCCCAATGTCCTGTCAGGTCCCCTTTCCTTGCAGTTCCTGAATGGGACTGTGGGTGCAGATGGAAAAAGAACCATTTATGTAATTCTAATTATTTCTGTACTATTAATTTCTCTAGGATTGCTCTGACTGTAACTCCCGAGTGTTTTTTCCTGCCATATTTCCTTTTCTTGACTAGAACTACTTCTTTATTTCTCTTAAGGCACCAGAAGGAATCCTTGATGTCCCAGGCTCAGTATGTTCTTTTTTTTTTTCTCAAAGCCTTCCAACAGGATATCCCATTTTCAAAATTAATGCAACATTTTGTTTTTGGAAAACAGGAAGGGCAGTCCGTGGAATAGATGGCAATAAAGATTGTTGCTGAGATGTCCAAACTTGGAACTCAAGATTTTAGCAGAAGGTGTACAGATCATGAACAAGAGCTTCTGTTTTAAAGGCTTTTAAGGAAAAGAAATTACAGCAGGAAATGCTAGATGGAATTTTCAGTCTTTCCTCTAAAGAGATATCTTATGCAGAAACAAAGCCACTTGAAATAGGGACGGGCTTGTAAACATGAAGAGAATTCACTTGTAAAGTAGGTTTAGATATTGTCTGCTGATCAGTACATGAATAAAAGCTAAAAAAAGGTTTTATTACACAGCAAGCAACCAGTGCATCTTATTCCTGTGGTCGTGGTGAGGAGGTTTGGTTTTGTTCTTTTTTGTTCCCTTTTTCTTTCTCCTACTACAGTCAGGGTGCAAAAATTTAATGAGCCATCTGCTGAACGACAATTTTACTCTGTAAATCAACAGGGGAAATAGCAGCCTCTTCCTTAGCAGAGCTATTCCTTAAATATGTTCAAAGTGGGATCCTTTTTATCAAAGTGCTATCACTTTTCATAATACAGCATTTTAACATTTTAACAACAAATTGGAATTGGAAGTCTCAGGTTTAGCTCTTGTTTGGTTGTTTGGAGTCACAGGATACTGGATGTGGTGTTATAGGGGCAGATTGTCCAGGGTTTTACTAAACCATAGAAATTCCTTCATTGTCAAATATTTCCAGGCTCATCAAATCTGAAGCAGAACATCCCATTTGATATATTAGTTGCTTTTCCATTAGCACAGTTATGTTATGCTCATGTCATACCTGCAGGCTGAGATAAAAACACCCTTTTCTTGCTGGCTGCACACAAATACATCTCACACAGCTCCATGGATCTCACTAAATCACACATTTGGGGAGTTTCTTGCCTTGTTTCTCGCAGTTTATGATGAAAATATTGCCACTTGCCTATCTATGGGTTATGGTTTTTAATTGCAAAGCTCATCTCATGAACAAATCTCACATGTAGAAATCTTTCAAAAGGTTGCTACAACTCAGACTTTCTCCTGTCTCATCCAAAAAGCTTAATTTAGTAAAATCTGGGCTTAAATACTACAAAAAATTCCCCAGAAAATCAGACAAGCAGTCTGGTATAGAAATACCTCTCTAAGCCTGGCTGTGCTTGAGATTACCCCTTTTTTGTTCCCTTGAGGGTTTTGTTACTTTTAGATCTAAGTAGTTGTTAAAAGAAAAACTTGGTTTTGCTTGATGGACAGAGCACAACACAAATCCAGTATGGTGAGACCTTTCTTGCTCCAGAGATTGTTGGGAAGGGAGCAGTAAAGAAGTTCAGGTAGCCCTGAGAAAAACCAGTGAAGAGCTGCAGCTTCTCCTTGTGGCTCAGTGTAATGAATATTCCTGAGCATATTTCTAATATTGATGTTGGAAACGAGAAGAGAGCTGCCCCCTTCTCCTGCTCATAGCTACCGAGCTGTGAGCATCAGCCAAGGGGATGAAATTGGGTTTCAAGGCATGTCCCAGTGATATTTCAGAGCCACGGAGGCATCTGACTTTGCCTCATGAATAAGACACAACAAAAAATGCTCCAGCTGGTGATCAGTGCTGCTTCCTCAGCAAATGATCCTGTTGCTATGAGACAACAGGGACTCTGGGCTGGCTGCAGTGGCTGGTTTGATCCAAACCTCATCCACAAGGTTGTTCTTGCCAGATGATGCAGCCTCAGTGATTTCAGTATTTACAGGACCTGCTGGAGGCTTGTTAGTAAAATATTTCTTCTATTGGGATGTCACCAGAAATAGAAAGAACCACATTTGTGATGTAGATTGTCAAAGAAAAATGGCAAATGAAGGGTTGGCTTTAAAATGAGATTCCAGATGGGAGAGGATCCCTGAAGCCTTGCACGTCCTGCAGGCCTCATGGATCAGGGAAGAGGGACTGAGGCACAAGGAGCTGCAGGTCTGTCTGGAGATCTGGTAAAACAGCAGAGGGAGAGGATTTCTTTATAAATTATTCTGTAAAATGTCAATAGGAGAATGTAAAGGAGAGGAAGGTGTTAGACCAGAAGTGCTAGACCAGGGGATACTGTAGGAGGTGTAGATCTTTGAACCCCATGTACCCTGTGAATCTGTGGCTAACACTAAATGCTTTGAAGATAAATCTAAAACCAGCAGTGAAGCTATGACGCATTTAAATGAGGAAAAGTTTAAGCAAACACTGTTTTGCAATAAGGTCTTTGAGCTTGTAAAATGAATTTTAGAACTGTTACATTCTTGTCTGAGAATAATCAGCCTGAGCTGCTTCCTGCACTTCTTTGGCCATGATTTTGTCTGCTGAAATCCTACAATAATGTGTCTAAGTGTGAGGAGAAAGGCATTCTGCACAACCAGGTACTGGCTGGTATTTTTGTCAGATCAAAGTATTGCATAGCTTTGAAACACAACTGGAGTGCAGAGCTCTGGAAATGGCTTCCCTGAGCTTCTCTGTTGGGAGGCAGATTGGAATTCAACTACAGATCAGATTGGCAGGTCTCTGACAAGGAGAGGCCATTCAAAAGGTGGGAGTGTTGTCCTCTCTCTATCTCCACCCAAACTCACCTGCCCACTGCAACTGCTCAGAAACACATTGGGAGGGCAAGAGCTATTTCAATATATTCCTTTCTAATTTCAGCTGATACCAATGCTGATTTAAGGAATAGGAGAGAGAAAATGAAACATTTGCAGACTGCTTTTTTCTTATTCTTCCACTTAGTCCTTTTTTTATTTCTCTCAGGGATGGTGTAAATATTAGCAAATTTAAAAAGGCACATTATTTTGAACTGATCCTCATTTCACAATAATTAGCAAACTCTAATGGCCTTTAGGAAAAGCCTATTCCATTCCATTCTGTTTGATTAAGGGAGCCCAACAGGAGGATGAAGAGAGAACAGAACTGCTTTCTTTGCACATTTGCTCTATCCTAGAGGAGATGGGAGATATTTTTGCTCCCTTCTGGTGATACTGTAAGGGAAGTAGCAGGAGCAGAGTGGTTCTTGCAGGTCCCTTCTTGCATCACAATATTTAGAAAATAAATTTCTACTTCAGAGCTTGGTAATCCTTAAAAGGTTTGTAAAGATTGCTGGAGTCCACACCAAGTGCTCAAAATAGTTCTGCTGCACTGGCAAAAAATCATTTGCTATTACATTTCCTGTCATGCTGTGTTTGTGGGGGGTGTTTTTTGGGTCGTTCTCCTCACAGTTAGGTAGTTCTGAGGAGTTTGAAGTGTCACTCTGAGCCTCATGTTGTTGTTGCAGCTCCCATGGGAGGCTGTTGGGAGCAGATCCGTGTAAGGGGAGGGAGCAGGCTCGTTCCTTGTTGGAGGGACAGGGACACTGGTACCTGTCCAGGAGAGGAAGGCTTGCTATGGCTTTGAGCCATGACATCTTCCAAGTGAATAATGGGGGCTGGAGATCACAGCAGAGCTCAAGTGAAAAGAGGAGCCAGCAAAGCCCAGGAAATGGGGCCGAGGGCTGGTGTTACCTGTAACAAACACTGGCCTAAGCAGTTTCTTAGGCTGTATTTTCACATCATGGAAGAGGTCCTGTAAAAGCCATAATGAGACTGCTCCAGGCTCAGCAGGGGATCAGCTCCAGCTGAGCTTCTTGCTCCTCTGAGCTGAGTCACCTCCACATCCACCCCCTCATTTTCCCGGGATGCTGGGATCAGGCAGGCTCTGTTCCACCTGCTGCAGGCTGCTGAGTGCTCCTGTCTCCACAGCCACCTTCTCCCAGCAGAGAGAAGGGGGAGGGCTGCAGGCTCCTCTCCTGCTCAGTCCCCCAGTGGGGTCTCTGAGGGGTGGGTTCCTCACCCTGGGCTCTGTGGGTGCTGTGATTCTCCTGCTGAGGAATGCCCTGGAAAACCAGCAGCAGTGCTGGACAGGGGCTGCCTTTAGCCACAGAGTGGAACATTTCACAGCACAGTCTCACAGCAGTGCCAATTTAATGGAAAATAAAATTGCTCCAGACCCCCAGGCACTGCTGAATCAGATGAGATCCCTCTGCAGTGTCACCTCTGTTGCTTGCCAGGGGAAATTGTCAGAACTGGGCAAGTTTTTGGGCCTCCTTCCCCCATGGTCTCCCAGTCTTGTCCTTAAGGATCAAGAGAAGCCAGCAGGTCATCACAGAAGAGACAGGAGTGTCAGAAAGACCTTCCTCACATCTGGAAGTTTGTGCTGGATAATACCATGTCACTGTAATCCTCATGCTATTAGATCCTCCTCTGCTAGGGAACAGGGATGCCTGGGGCTGTCCTGATGAGTTAGTGGATGCAGCAGGTTCTTGTAGTTTGGACTGCTTGGTCCTTATTTACCAGCTGTCTCCATAACCATGTGCACAGGGAGTGTGTTCACTCTTAAAGAAGAACCTGTGGTGTGATATTTGACTTGCAGGAGCAGTTTTAAGGCACTTGCCTAGAGAGCAACTCCATAAATCCAGCCTATTTTTTATGTACTGAGCAGTTGTTTGCCACTCTTTACAGCAAGTCAGCTTTTCCCATCTCCACATGTCTCTCATCAATTTGGTTTCATTCCCATTCTTCAAGGAGTAGAAATTTAGGCACAGAAAAGCTAATTGCCTCTTTCAGAATGTGGGGACTCCAGTTCTGAGTCCCCAGGATCTCATTGTCTGGGTACACAGCTACATGGGATCAGTGCTAAGCTGTCTGAGGCTTCTGTGAAAGGGAAGGAATGACATGTTGCTGTTCCTTCCCTTTCTCCTTTCACCTATATGGATTTAGCTGAAGGGCACTGCTATTTTATCAAAACTTTGAGATTTACCTTTGAGCAACTGTCATAATTATTTCAAAAACATCTTTGATTGCCTAACTGCAGGTTGTTAAAGAATATTGCACAAACCATGTTGTGACAGCTCCTTGGACTGAGCTCAGAAAAGAAGAGTTAATCTGTTATTATCATCATCTTTTGTTCCAGGGACTTGGCAGTTTGAGACATGCAAAAATGAAGAAAACTGATTGTCTGCAGCATTTGCAGGGGAGTCAGATGTCTCATTCTGCACCAGGGCTGTGCAGAAGTGCTCGGTGACACCCTCTCACTGACAGGCAGCAGGAGACACAGCTTGTATTATAGATTATAGCTTTTAATATTTTATCCAGTGCTCTTGTGTAACTGCAACTTTTACATCTGTGATTTGTGGCTTTGGAGTTGCAAATTTTATGGCTTAAGCTTGCTGTTGAGTGCTGGGAAGCATTTGTAGCTTTTGTTGTAGGAAGTAGAGGTTCTGCTGAACATTTACCAGGTAATTCCTGAGGTAATTTGCTACAAAGATTTAAGGGGTTTCTCAGTTGTACCGTTGTGTCTCCCTCAGCCTTTCCACAGCTTCTCTCAGTGAACCAGCTTCTCTCAGTGCTCAGCTTTTCCACAGAGAGCTTTACCAGATTTGCAGTTGCAGCAAAAACATTTGGCATCTTCAAGATGGATCCCCAGTAATTCAGAGGAGTTTTTGATAGTATTTGTCTGATAAAAGTGGAATTCAAAGCTGGGACAAATTGGGAATTCCTGACTTCAGTGTTTTCTGCCTTAACATTAATTGATCTTTTGATGAGCTATCATAAGCGTTTCTCTTTTTCTGCATCTAAGAGTGCTCCTCACTGCACAGGCAGATGGCAACTCTCATTCCTCCTGCCAAAGAACTCAAAGTCTAATAGATAGTCAGCCAAAAAGTGGGAGGAATAAAAGGGAGACCACATAATTGATTGAGTATCACTTTCAGACAGCAGCAGAGTTAGAACAGAAGCATCACCTAAGAGCTGGATGGGGAAGGACATCACCAGCTTGAGGGGATCCAGAGAAAGTGCCAGCCCAGGGCAGAGCTCAGGCCTTCAAAGCTTTCAACTCAAATCCTCTTATATTGCCAAAGAAAATCAAACAGAGAGCAATTATTTGTTTAAGGTTAAGGATTTTCAACAGAAAATCCAATTGCAGCAGCCTCCCTTCAGGATGGGATGGGCTGCTGGGTCTCTGAGCTCAGTGAGGACACTGAGGGATTTTATTTGTGACTGCAGCTTGTTACCTCAGTGTCATGGAAAGTCTTGGCCCAGGCTTTTATTCACCCATATTCCATCTCCAGAGGGAAAGTTATTCCCACATGGTCACGGAGTGCTGTGAGCTCCCTTACACCTGGGCTACAAACCTTGGGAAATACTGGCACATCTGCTAGAAATGCTTATTCCTAACTAAATGCTTAATCCTTTGGATTAAAAGGTTGTGCTTCCAGAGATAATAATTTCTAAATTTGTATGGGAGAGATGAATGTTCATCTACATGAGAAACAGTAAGTTTTATTATAGCAAGGGAGCACAGCTGCATCATCTTCTTTCTATGTGTGGTCATGAAATACTTTTGGTTTCTGGAAAAACAAATTCTGGTCACAAAGCAGAAGATTCCCAATATTTGGCACAGTCTGGTTCTTCCTGGGGTCTGGGCTGGGTGAACATGAGCAAACACTGACCCCAAAATGTTGTCACCAGGAGGAATCTGCAAACAGTCCTTAAAGTGGTGCTTGTCTGCACCAGGCTGTCCTGGGGGTCAGGTGAGGAGGAATCAAACTGCACAAAGGACTCTCTCTGAACACTGATTTCAACTACAAAATAAGTTTACCTGGAGATGTATAAGCTGAAGGCCTGGCTGGGTATTTTTTAAATTCTACTTTTTGAATAACACTAAAATTGATTTGATCTCTAATGAAGAAACAATGATTAAGCAAAGCCTGATGCTTATTTTGATGAATATTTTCTTTTTTTCTAGAGCAAGATGCCTTCTTGCATACTGAAACACCTTCCCACTTTGCATCTGTTATTCTTAGCACAAGTCCTGTTGATAGAAAAAATAGCCTAAAAATAAACATAAGAGTAAAAAAGCCCCTCAATTTTTGGACTTGAAATGATTCAAAATCAATATTTTACAATTTTAAAGTATCTAATTAAATTGATATCAAGTGAAATATAATCCATGAAAATCAAATTTTGATGCAAAATTGTTCTGATCAGTTCTGAGTCTGAAGAGAAGAACAAAGAAAAGTTATGAAGTCCATGTTTCGTGTTTGTTAACTTTTGGCACCATAATCCAACATGGGTCATGCTCAAGCTAAAGTTTAAGTTTCAGCTTTCCTGTATTCCAGGCTCTGTGCTGCCCAGGGTGCAGCTCTGAGCTCACAGGCAGGGTCACTCAGCTCTGCACACAGCAGGGACACAAAACAAATCCTTCT
>VZUI01089109.1:0-58340 GCA_013401135.1 Cettia cetti | reverse complement strand
AAAAAAAAAAAAAAAAAAAAAAAAAAAAAAAAAAAAAAAAAAAAAAAAAAAAAAAAAAAAAAAAAAAAAAAAGGAGGGAGAGAAATTACCTGAGCACTCTCCTATCCAATTCAGGGATAATTTAATCTAAGCCTTGTATAAGTCCCTTATGTGCTTTTTTGATGCTGTACTTGACTTTTAGGAGGCACTCATTACTACTCAGGTAACATGACACAGTTTAAATCACACCTCAAAGGAAAAAGTCCTCTCAAAGGCACCTCTCTTCTGTTCTGTTGGAAATATATACATCTATCGCCTCTTCCTCCACATCTACATTCATTTTGTTCTCTTCCACAATATTTCTTTTCAAACCAGCTTGAGTCAATACAGGGCAGATGCTGCTGGCCCACGAGGTGGAAGATTCTGAATCCTGAGAAAGATTAGGGCAGAAAATAAATGGTTTCTCATTTGGTTACGAAAGTAATCTTTTTCTGCACCTGAATTCTTTTCTGCATAACATAAATGTGTTACACTTGAGAAAAGCAACTTATACCAGTCAGCAGCCAAAATACCAGTCAGCAGTACAGGTTTTGGTGCTCCTAGCCTGCCAGTCTAATAACATTGCAGAAAATTTTATGAATGAAGGCTCAGTAGTTCAGGAAGCTTCTGAGGGAGGCACAATGTATTAGCAAGCAATAACAACCTAGGAACACAACCCACTGGTTGTGTGGCTGATTTACAGTTAGCACAAATTTTACTCTGAAGCAGAACAAACAAATCCTGAAAAAATGGACCTAGTGGTTCCATGTGCAGAAACTGTCTGAACCAGTTTGGATAAACCATCATGAAAACTTGACCAAACTGAGATGATAAGGTCACATGAAGACATACTCTGAGTTTTCAGAAGATGAGACTTTCCCCAAAGTCACAAGGAAATGTTATGGACACTAGATTGCCTTCTAAAGCAGGGGCACGGACAAATTATGTTTAACAACACTGAATTTTATTTGTCACCTAGAAGTAAAAGAACTGATTTAGGTACCTATCTTCCAGTCCTAACCTTACATTCTTTCCTTTACAATGAATTAAATTTAATACCATAAATGAAGGCTGTTCTTAACTCAGATAAGATGAAACAGAAAGTTTAGTAAATGTTTTGAACCTGTTTAGGTTGAGGTGGAACTCTGAGCACAATTAGTATCCTCCTTAAAAGGCCTGGCACCAGTCTGACCATATTCAGCCTTGTTTTAATAATAAAGAAAGATATGGACCACATTGATGCCTTCTGAAGTTGTGGCATGTGCTCCACAGCCTGCCTGTAAAATCAATGCTCGGACTACTGAACAACTTTTCTTTTTGAAAAATAAATTATAGTTCCTTCTATAGTTTATCTATCTAGCAAAGACATATTCTTTTGCTAGATCTCAAAGGCATTTGAAGCCAGCCTATCCTCACAATTATTTGTTATATTTCTCTTCATCAGTTCATTTGGACAGAGGTGATAGGTAAGACAAATCAAGCTTCTTCAAGAAAGACCAGCAGTTCATTTGAATGCCTGAAGACCCAAGGGTTGGGCCATTTCAGTTCATCTGGTTTGGGAATTATATAAAGAAATGCTTTCTCCTTAAACAGCTATCCTGCTCAAAATGCAGAAACTTGCCATTTAACTCAGATACTGCACCATGACATTCTATATAAGTGTTTTGTTTGGGTTATTTTTTTTCTGCAACAGGTTTTTTCCCCACAGTGAAGAACCAGACTTATTTATAAATATCACATTCTTTTTCTGGTTTCTGGTTAGATGGCATGTACAAGATTCATTGTGTTCTGGATACAGGACTCAGGCACTGTCTCATATATACAAGTGTACACACACAAGTATTGTCTATTTGGGAACATGTGATGAATAGAAACTATTTTAATAGGCTATCCCTGAGTGTAAACCTATATTCAAAATGAGACTTAAAGGAATACCTGCATTCGGTTTGATGAACAAATGCTTGAGAATTTAAAGCCATAAGGGCTAGAGCTGAAAAATTAGACTGAAAGTGTTCTTCAAGATAAAATAAAATTAATCTCAGGGACATAAGAAGAGAATGATTTTTTCATTTATTTATAGGAATCCCTGTTAAAATGGAGAGTTATTTTGCTTCCTCAGTTTGTAAGGGAAGATCTGAAACTTCAGGAATTTTGTGTTTCACTCATTTTATGCCACCAAGCATAATTACAAAAGATTTATTATTCAGATATTTTGAAACACCTATAGGTTTTCCTTGTTTCTTACAAAATCTATACTTCTTCACTTTAATTCAACCATTTAATCTTTAAAAATCAATTTAACTTTGATTTTTTATTACTTTGCTGTTATTTCAGTAACTCAGATCTTCAAAGGTAAGAACACATAAGCCATTCAAAGCTAAAAATCAAATAAAGCTACACTCCCTATTCTCTAATCAGAGCTTTCATCTGAACATTTATGATTTCAGGAGGAAGCCAAATTCATCCTAATTGCCTCCAATTTAACTTGGCCACTCAAATAGGATATGAGATCACATTTCATCATAGTGTAGATATTTTAATCACTAGTGTGCACAGACTGGAGAGTTTACTGTACACTGAAAAAAAGGCTGTCTTATCACATAGAAGTTCAGCCATCTAGGAACAGACCTGATTTCATTTTCTTTCAAAAATACAGACATCAGACAAAATGTGCTCTCTGTTTGATGTGCATTTGATGTCTTAGGTTGACTTATGACTGTGTGCTTGAAATAATTTTTTAACATTTAGTGGATTTTATACCTCAAGTGGCACAAAATCCTTTAAATTACTGCAATATAATGCATCATTATATGAGGAGAAGTCCTTTTGCTTAAAGTCTTGAAGAAAAGGCAGCCACTGAGGGATGAGGCACCTGGGAGCAGCTGAGGCAGACAGATGCTCCCGGCTGGACTGGCGGTGCAGCCCCTGCAGCCTCACAGCAGCACCTGCTCAGGTCTGGCTGGGAGGCAGAGCAGTTTTGCCTTCATCTCCCACTTCAGTAGCTGCTGCAGTTCTGTTGGAAAACTTGGAGATCCCTGAGGAACTAGGAAATGCAGTCAAAGGGCAGAAGCAAGGGTGTTTGCGTCAATATGCTGGGTCAGCAGGAATCAGAAGCTCTCTAATTTTGCTCAGCATGTGTTCATTTTGTTTTCTTATTCTAAGTGGAACAGCTAATTATCACTTCAGCATTCTTTTCCCCTTGCTCAGTTATCTACCAGCTTATATCTGATAGTATCTGAAGCCAGATGATCAAACATAGTTAAACACATTTTAAGAATAATCTGAGTGTTTAAAGCTCTCTGCTAGGCCATGTTGGTCCTCCTTAAAGATCCCACAAAGGCAGTGGCAGACTGGGAATGTTCCTGACTACAAACTAGAGAGGGAGCAAATGTTACACATTTACTTTCAAGAAGAATAGATGGGCATGATAGGTTTTGTAATCAGAAACCTTAGAAATGGTAGCCTATTTCTAAAAGTTATGTGTAACTTGAGAGAGAATGTGAATGCCATGCAACCTCTGTATTTAATAAGAGCTAAAAATTGAGTGATTTTATTACTGGAAATGATTGGAAAAATCTACAGACCGAGCACTATTTGTATCAGTTATTTGGCAAGTAAATTTGGATAATGGAAGCATTGAGAAGCAAAGGAGTCACAGTTGTTACTTATTGGCTATAAGTCACTTTCCTCCCCTACACAAAGGGGCTCAGGCAATTTCACTGGCTTTTTTTAAGGAAGATGTTTTTAGCAATACAACATCATAGTTCAGAACCTCGCTTTGTGGAAACCTAACTCCCTCCTACCCTTGTTGTAGTGCCTCTAAATCAAACACATATCTGCTGGGCAGATAAACTGCTTTGGGACTTGGAACTGGAGTGGCTCACACAAGCATAAGAAGAAAACTCTTTTTCTATCCGTCACCTGGATTGCTGACTGGTAATTCACCTCCTCAGTAAGATGGAAACCTTAGCACATGGGCATGCTGGGTGATTTTCTTTAAATAAATCAGGGAAAATTCTTCCCTCTGTACAGAGCAGAAAAAGCACCTAGAGAAAAACAGCTTTTACTTTTGCTGTTTTCACAGGGGAGAAGAAATGGCTCTCCAAGCATGGAAACAGCTCTCATCTCAGGGCTGTCTTTCAAGGTTGACAAATGCATGTGGCACCAGGGGTGATTTTTTCAATATATAAACACAGCATTCTAGCACTGCAATCTCACACCTTCATTTATGTTATCTCAACTTTTATTTTGAGCATCAGCATTCTAGGACAGAGCAAAACACCCCAATCTTGCACTAGGAGTAATAAATAAGATGATCCAGCATTGTAAAAGCCATTCTTTCAGAAAGCCATGAGAACATGTCAGAGTCAAGGCTCACTATCTCATCCGGCCAGCATTTCCATGAGCATCCTGAGGGAATGAGGCCATGTAGCCACTGTTCTTGTAGCAGCCAAGTTAATTTGAAGGGAGAACATTATATTGGTGTTTGGGAGAACTTCTGAGACACCAGGTGAGATATGGTCATAGCATTCAGTCACTGAGTTAGAGACTGACTGGACCAAAATTTTGCAAGTTTGAGCTATCACAGTATTTTTTTAAATATCAGTATATGTTATATAATATTTGGATCCCTTATCCATGTCCACTAGGAGTGAACAAGTTGTGGTTTTTCTAGCAGAAGAGATCATTTAGTTGCAGATAGCAAATCCAGCAAGGATCAGGAAAGGAAAATCTTTAATGAAGACAAAATTACTAGAGAAATAGATAAAAGTGTTCTGTATTAGAGCCTTGGAAGGGCAAAATAGGAGCTTTAGTTGTGGATTGATAACTCTGGGATGAAGTTAAGTCAGCTTAGTCAAATTAGCTTTTTTAATGGTCACATCTGTCAGTGCAAATACATCACAAGAGGAGGATGTGTCCAGAATGGAGAACAACAGAGTAAGCAAATGGATTCTCCTTCTCCTAGCATTGAAGTGAATATCCAGGTACAGGTTTCCACTCAGTGGATTCTTGGCTTGCAAAAAAAAAGGAGATCTCAAGATGATTAACTAACAGTTTCCCTGAAGAATTCAATGCTGAGGAGAAGGCTAAAAGGAATAGCAACCACAAGACTCACGGCTCAACCTCCCCCATTTGGAGCCTACTGGATTGCCAATGGAAAGCAAAAGTAGTTGTCAGAACACTTTCCAACTACTGCTTCTCACCTGGAGAATGAGCCAAAAATATTCAGTGTCACTAAGGTCTGCTAGAACTAAGAACAAACTAAGCATCTTAGCTTTCCAGATTTTAAAGAAATGTGAATTCTTGTTTTAAAAAGCAAATAAGTAAGAAGAGTTTGGATGCTTCTTTGTAGTCAAGGGAAAAATATGACCTTCTGATTACAATTTTTCCTGAGAATGTTGGGTATTTTGGAAGCAGAAAATCTTCTTGCTGAACCCTATCAGAAAAGTGGCATTGCATCAGATTTAACCCCAAGGCTCCCGGACTTCTCATAAACAAGAAGAGTTAAAATGCAACATTTCTTCTAATGAAATAAAGCATAGGTTTACCTAGCTGTATAATCTCCATTGCATATATTGGCTTTTTGAATGTATTAAACAAAATTTAGATACAGTTCTATATCTCATTTTTTACAGTCCTTTCTGTTTTGTGTCACCATAATTACTGTGTTGCAGAGGATGTTGTTGTAAGCCTGAGAGAGCTTATTTTCCACTTACTTTGTTAACTGCTTTGCATGGGAAGACAATCAATGACAAATACAGAGGCACATCATGAATGAAGGAACAGCAGAGTAGGTGCAAGAAGAGCTACTACCACCCTGGTCACAAGCATCTCTCTTCCCTACTTGAGATTACAGCAGGCTTAAATGCATTTTTGGAGTCGAGTGTGGTGGGACTCTCCAGCACACAATTTCCTAGTTGCTATTTGCTGACTGAAGGCATTACAGCTGAGACCATAGTAATTTTGCAAATTTCACCTTCTTACTGCTCAGAGCATCAATGAAACAACTGTTGACACTGATTAGTTGTTTGTATTTTGTGTCATAGGTCTTAGTATAAAAGTTCTCCCTGACCTGCAGCCGCCTCTCTCTGCAGCCCACCATAACTGATATCCTTGCTTTGCTCGTGGGCATCCCAGCCAAAAACCAGAAGGGAACCAAGTGAAATCCTGCCAGCTGAAAAATTGCAGACTTCTGCCTGTGTTTTTTAAGCTTGGGCCCTAAACCCTCACTTACAGGTGTCCAGTAAAACTCACTGAATTATCATAACTTATGTCATCTGAACATTTATCAATTATAATTAATATAGACATTTGTTTTTGAAGCTATTCAGAAAGAATTACAAACAATACTGATGCAGAACTGCCACACTGAGGCATGAAAACCACCATTTCAAGAGCTGTGCTTCTTTCCAAAATAAGCATTTTTATCCTAGTGAAAAAGCTGACTCCCCAAACTAAATCCTCAAGTGCTTATCCCCGCTCTTCTTTCTGCCAGGATGGCTTTTGTAAACTATCTGCTAAGCTGGCTCAGGTAGCTGAACCAGCTGGAAAATGAATGGGGATCACTGACTTGCTTCTCTTTGGGTTTGGAAGAAGAATCATGTGACTAACAGGATTTCTTCTGCAGAAGAAAGTCAATAGCAAAACACTTTCTGGTAATCTATAGATAAGGGACAGGAGCAGAGCTAATCCTTAGGCTGCTGCACAAACTTTTGTCAGATTATCCAATTTTTAACCCCAAAACAATATAACCTATCAGCTTTGGAATACAGGAATTCTTCAGTTCTGTCTGCAGACTCTGCTGGCTTGATAGGTGATTTTCAAAAAGTTTTGACATCTTAGCAGTGGAAAGGCTTAGGAAGCTTTGCCTGAAGTGTTGGCCCCGCATGGCTTTAATGAGATCTTTTATGCAGCCTAAGCCTGACACAGCTAAGAGCCAAAACATTTCCTGTGGTAAAATCAACACTTAGTACCTGTGCCAAGAGAAAACATGACTGCACATGGCCAACAACCAGGGCAGAAGGCAGTGTCTTTGCTGTAAAGACAGGAGGTCACTGAAAGGAGCACATTTCTTAAACTGTTGTAACCATGCAGAGCTAAGCTTTGCACCTGAGAAGGCTCTGGTGAAGCTGTGGTTGTTTGATGGTGTAAAGTTACACATACTAGTGCCTCAGCCCAGCTGTGGAACTAAAAATTAACTGTATCTACATTCCATTAACATCATTGCATTAATCAAGATAATTCATACCATCCATGACTGTTTGGCAATAGAGTGAAAAATATTAATTAAAGAATTGCATGAAACCTAAGGATGAACTCTACTGTGGCTGAGGTTTAAAGAGGAGTGATAAATGTGTAAATCAGTCTTTTAAATAAGCCCAGTGTAAAATAAAGTAAATGAAATAGCAGGTGCCTTCTGTTCCAAGTGTGTTCGCTTTTCATAAATGTCAAAAGAAAAACTTTTTTAAAATCTCAGATTTAGGGAAAGAAGGTTACAGGTTAAGATTCTAAGGTCCAAGCTCCTATTTTCATGGTTGTTTTCTGGTTAGAACACATCAAAATAATGCATGTGTTTACACACTTGATGGCCTCCTCTTTAAAATAATCAATTTTGTTAATTGGATCCTAGAAGAAATAGCCTTATATAAATGCTATATTTTTAATGTTCTGCTTTGGAAATGTATAATAGAACTGACTTTAGCCTTTTGTAATTGCCTTCCCAAAACAAGAACTGCTTAGCTAAGGAAGAATACATGATGAAAATACTTCATTTTAAAAAATATTTAAACCTCACTTGATGATTAAATATCTTATTACAGGATCTGAATATTTCTAGGTTCCCTAGGAACTACACATGGAACATTTTACACAGAGTTGTATTCATTTTCATTCTGAATTGCTTGATTTTTGTTTCTTTGCAGATTTTTGATTAATTGTTCCATCACTTACAATCACCCTTAGGGGAACTTGGCCAGCAACCTCTGTAGAGAGCTCAAACTGGGACCTCAACCTGACAGCTACTGAAATTGTAAGAGCCGTGAAGTAAAAGTAAACCAAGCTGGAGCCAGTAAGCCCTGAAGCTTAGTTCTGCTGAAGGTTTTGGCTCTACAGAATTTAAAATATGCTTAAAAGGGCCATTTAATTATATTAAAAAAAATACTGTTTCCTTGTGGTTTGAGAAAGTGTTACTTTACAAATTGTGTTAGGAGAGACAAAGGTCTAGACAGGAGAGACAGGGAATCTAGTCAGAGAGGTAGGAACCCAGAAGTCAGGACTTCAAAGGAATGTACATTTAACAGCAGCATTTTGGAGGAGACAGCATTTTTACAAGAGGCTGAAGAGGTGGAGAAGTCAGAGGGGAGAAGTGGAACTAAGGCATGTGTCAGGAAAATTATCCTAGCCCTTATCAGAATTATTATAAAAATAGAAAAAAAAAAAAAAAAGCAGATAGAAACATGGATGTGTTTCTGGCAGAAAAGCTAAAGCTAAACCAACACTGGTACTGACACTGAGAGGACAGTTTCAGAGTGGTAGCCCTTCAGGTAATTCCTGCTTGAATGTATAGAAATCCTCAACTGACTTGTCTTTTGGGGTTTATTAAATTCCTTGTTCCTCTGCATTCCTTTGTTGGAAAGGCTTAGGTGGGGTTCCATGTTTCTCCAGCTCTGCTATTCCTAAGAAATAGCTGATGCCTAGAGCTAGACAGTGGGAATTCCTAACAGAAATATCAGCTGGAAGAAGCCCACATGGAATTGTGAGTGTGAAAGTGATACACATTAATTGCTGCAGAACACTATCTGTTTGATTTCATTTGAATGACCAGACACAAATAGTAAGGCAGCTAATGGTTAGAGGACATAATGATGAGGAAAAGGTAAGGCAAAAAGAATGAGGAAACACAAAAATTTTGCCCAAGGCTTAAAAGGCCTGAAGCAAAATAATGACCTGAAAGAAATCCAGACATCATCCACACCTATGGGGCATAGACCTTCAAGACATGGTTGATTACTGCTAGTCACAAAAGAAACAGAGTTGAGGATGCAACAGTCAGCACTCCTTGCCCAGGCCAAGCCACATGGGTGTATATCTTGGCAAAGGATGAAATCTGAGTGCAGGGGAGTGAGATTGGTTTTGTTTAAAGCAGCTGTGACATTCTCCTTCTATAGTGTCTCACACTGGACTCTTTTGTGCTAATTCCCTACAACTTTAATCACATCACTGCTATACACCACGGGATTTGCAGAGCAGAGGTCCCACCACAAGTTGTAATGATGCCAAACTGATTTTTTGCTTTAATATTTTTTCGTATACATTTGTAGCTCTGTAGACTATTATTATATAGTTATACAGCTCCTAGATAAGTTCAGTACGGATAGACAGAAAGACAAAACACATTCCAAGGGCCCCAGTCCCATCTTTCTTCCTCTGGGAACCCAGGGCAAGCTACTCTCTCAAGACACTTTCTCAAAAACAAAATACAGTTAGTAACAAGAAAGGAGGGCTCCAGAAGAAGTGAAACCAAGAGGTGGAATTACTTCATTACTTGTGTTTTTAAATTGGAATTTTTGTCAATTATGATAATTTGCTAAACTTATAAAACTGTATTTGCCCTACATGGGCTGGGCATTTTTCCATACCTGCCCCTGGAGGCATCCAATTAAAGACCAGCCTTTGTATTATTTCCTATATTGTCTCCAAAGAACATTGTTTTATACCTAGATCTTAAGGCATCACTAAGTGTCTGCAGCTCCTTGATAACTGATGGGGAACCTGGCACCACAGATTTAATGCAGAACTAGTTCCTGACAGCACCAGTAATAAGAGCAAAATAATAATTTTGCATCAGCTGTCCAATGACATTTTTTCATTGTTTAGTTCCTCTCACCACCAATCAATAGTGATTTTGTTAAAAGCAATGGACTCAGAGACTGCTATGCCTTTGAAACTACAAGGAGCCATAAGGAGCAGAACTATAAAAACAAAAGCTTCACATTGTTGGAAAAGAACACAATTAATCTGAGTGTGCAGTGTTTTATATGACAGTAGAGCCACCATGTTATGCCACTGCTGCAATTCCAAAGTTTTATCTACTTTCAGTTGTGATGCAAAAAAAGTCTGTGCCATTTTTCAAGTAATAAAGGCAATTGGCAGAGAGTTGCATAACTTAAATTATCACCCAGGTGCTATTGTAAGGGGATTTTCAAATCTATGTAAGTCCCATCACACCTAACAATAAATTAAAGTGAATTTTACAGGCCAGCCTGAAGCTGTGATAGGGAAAGGAATTAAAAGTGGGAAACAAAGTCCCTGTATGCAGCACAGTTATGGAATATTTTTATGCCAATTGGTGTTCACAGAGAAATAACTGGCTGAAACTCTTGGCTGTAACAGACCAAGCTCTTAAACCCTGCTTATATGAGAGGTATTGCTAGTCACTCAGTTTTGGTTCTTCAAAGTGAAGCAATGCCCCATCTGCACTAAGCATGTGCAAGTATATATTTCTAGTTTTTCAAAATATTTGAAAATAAAACCCAGGTGTTATTTTATATATTCCTAAGGGAGGTCAAAATCCAGCAAATGGTGCAGATACAGGTGGTTGCATTTCACATCAAGCTGTTTTTTTTTCTTTTATGCTGCTTCATCAAACTTTGTTCCTTGAAACAAATCCTGCTTTATTTTTAAATGTTCTTGATAGAGTTTTGGACTTAAAAATGAAAAGGAATTGTTTTCTATATTTATCTCAGCTAAAGTTCTTTGTGTTAATTTTTAATGTACATGCTCTGCTTTAAAGCTTTTTCAGCATAATGAGTAACAGGTCTTAACATGATTAGTAATAGTACAACATAACACTCTGCTCCTTGATCCAAGATTACTGTATGGCAAAAATCTGTATTCCTTCACACTATCGTGTCACAGTTGCAATGTATGACATCTCTCTAAGCTTGACATTAATGTCACTCAAAAGGTTAAATATCTACTTTTTTTACTCAAATGGATAGCCCAATTTTGAGGGTCTTGTGTCCATTAGGAGGAAAAACTAAACAAAGACTTTCTGATGCAATTCTGGTCATTTAAACTGCCATTTCACCCCCTACTGGATTCAGGACAACAAAAAGCAACAGCAGTTTATTCACATTTCTGGGCAGGAGCTGCCATAGAGAGGCAAAAAAGAGACTTTGAACTTCTTTGTGAGTCCTCTTGAGCTCAATTACTGACCAGCCCACAGCTCTCCCCCCATCTGGATAGCTCATTAACACTGCAGCTTTCACTGACCAACAGTGGATTCACCTTTGATTTACTGCATCATTGCTTTGATCAGTTATATGTGCTCTAGACCAGGTTTCAGAAGGGAGAAGGTGACCTTTAAAAAGCTGAAATTGTGTTCAAGTGAGAAAAATAAAGGGGAATGCGCTCTGGCAGGTTAAAAACATAAGGCAGGCCGAAGAGTTTAAAGAAAAAAGTTACAGAAGCTAAGAAAGTAATAATAAAACCTTTTACAGAGCCATCAAAAGCCTTCTAGAAAGGCGATACAACAATAAATGGTAAAGGCACAAAAGAGGCATTCAGGAGATAAGACCGAAGCAGATAAATTAAATGAATTCTTATACACGATATACACAGTGAATGTAGAGGAGTTCATAAAATTCTCTCATCAGAAATGTGCCTTCTCCCCACAAAAACACAGGGTTTTTTTTAAAAATAAATGGTATCTCCATGGTACTTCATTCAGCTGAAGTTCAGAAACACTTTACAAACAGGTTCATCATGACCAGAGGATATTTATCCAAGATTTAAGAAGGAATTGAAGCAGGAAATAACCTAAAAAAACAAGTGCAGCGTATGATTTTTTGTTTAAAAAGGCCTGGGATGAAAACCAGATGATAAATGGGACAGAAATAAAAAAACCCCACAAAAACAATGAACAACAAACCCCCCTACATGCACACCATATTTTGTCCTGTGGTTTGAACTACAAGAACAGCGTTTGTGGACAGGTTTTTGTTTGTTTAAGAATTCATCCCTTTTGTGTTTTAAAATGCTTGCAATCTCACTACTACTACTTACCAGTGAATAACCCAAAAGCTGTATGCCTGTACTAAAAAAAATTACATTTTTTACCAGCTGGTTGTCTCTATAAAGAGATCAACTTAGAGTGGCCATAAAATCTTCTAGAAGTTTGTGGGGGTTTTTTTTCTGCAACCCTCAAAAAATTGTATTTGAATTCCAACTCAAAGCCTTAACCCTTTACTTCACTATGGTCAAACCTCCCTTGCCTGTCAGGTGAGGTATCTGCAGTACTTGCAGTTTGGCCTCAGATTTGCTTGCCTCTGGCCTTTATTTTTTCTTGTTATTTGTATAACTCTAAAAACTCCTAACAGGTCTGCCTCACAGGAGTTCCTAAAGTGAGACAGGCTAATGCAGGAGCAGTAGAGGCAGATGCAGTCACAGAACAGATGAATCACTTGGCGTTACCAGCAAGGAAGGGTGGGGAATCTCTAGTTTGAATCCACCTAGGTTCCACAAAGACTTCAGCATGACTTTGAGCCTCTGCTTCAGGCAAGGTCAGTTTTTGCAAGAGCGATGTGCTCAGGGAATTAGGGCATTTCTGGAGTTCAACAGCTGATGTTAGAAGATGCCAAAGTCATCTGAAGGGTAGGGTTTTCACCAGGAGCACTAACACTGTTGAAAATCCGGGACCCTTAGGCCTGGTTTTCTTTTCAGAGGAGCTTTTAGAAGAGATTCTCACACTTAGAACCCAAAGCAGCCCAACTTGTACAGTGACAAGCTCTCTAATATGCCACCCTGATTTGTGATGCAGTATGTATGCCTGTGAGAAAAACAGTATTATTGCTCATAACAGAGACAGAAGACACTGCCAATCAATGGCAGACATTTATCTTGGAAGCTCAAAAAAAGAAAAAGCACACAACCAGAGAAAATTTCTTTGCCAGCCCACATCATTCATAACCCTGCTGCTTTACTGTGGTGATATTATCATTGCTGTACTTTTCTCTATAAAGCAATTGAGAATGGCTATAATTTAAGTGGGATACTACAAAATTTATGTTGCACACACATCCAAGCAGGAGCTTCTAAATGCCTGTCCTTGCGCCTGCTGCAGGAGCCTCCATGTCAGCTTGCACTCAGCATTGTGGGCCCAATATTTCTGAGCTTGAGAATTGCTAGCTCTTCCCAAGGGATACTTTTCAACAGTTTTCCTTTTCCCAAAGAACTTTGTGCAAATAACTACCTTTCCCATAACATTTCCAAGTAAACAATATTCCTTTCTCATAACAACCTCTCTCCCAGGTGTTTTTTGCTATTTCTGTTACTTAACCAATGGAGAAAGGTGTCAATCCTATAAACCAATAATGTGCCTCTTTAGTGCAGCATGTTATAAAAAGGCTGAATGAGTTGCAAATAAAGCCTTCTGATTCTCTTCTGCCTTTGAACTGGAGTCAAGCATCTTTACTTTGTGTCCTACTGTGACACAGCATCTCCCCTCAAGTGGGAGTGCTGACAGGAAGGACAGGAGCACACCTGCCACAGATGCTGGCAGGGCTGTACGTGGAGATGGGCAATGCCTCCCAAGGCCTAAAATTTAATGGTGTCATATGGCCTAAGGAAAATATCTGACCCTCAAGAATCATTTCATATGATTTACTTTCATTACACTGTGAGAAATACATTTCTAGAGAGAGGAACAACCTGTAAAATATCCCAGTTGTATCCTTGTATTCCAGAGGCTAAGACTATTTGTTTTACATTCCATTTGACAGTATCCAAGTTGTTACTGGCCTAATAACAGACTAGAGAATGCAAGAAATCACTGATTTCAATTTTGCCCTCATACAACCCAAATGCTTCTTCTGGTGAACAGAATTAAAATTTTTGAGGAGTGCTGTAGATCAGATTTTGGTTACTGACATTAACTAAATTATTAAAGTGAACTGAATAGTGCAACACAGTACAGAGTAACACAAAACAGAAATGAGCAGCAGCCTTAGAACTGGCAGTTCTAATGTTCAGTTTTAGAACACTATGGAAAACTTGCCTACTAAAAGGAAGACAACATCCCTGGGATAGTACATAGAAATACTGCATTAATAAAATATTTTTACAACACGTAAATACTTTCCTAGACTATAACAATTACAAGCAGAAATCAATTCAGAAACAGAGTAAGTACTTCTATTGAAAAGTTTTAAAATACTCATTTATCTAGGGAGATCAAATTAAATACACAAAGATAGATACTTTGGCATCTGTTATGTGATCACAAAAGTTGTAAAGTAGTTTAAATTACTTCAGTATTGTATATATATCACCAAATACAAATGTGCAAGTTTACCCCTCAGTAGATCTAGTGAACAAAGGGTTTTAAATAGCTAATTAAAAATGTAGATAAACTCAAAATGGGGTACATTATAGAAACCTGACATGAATAGTAAATTATTTACATTTTTTGAAAAAAAAATAGCGAAGATGTTAGAAGGGAAAGGAGAATTCTCAAGATTGAAAAAAATAAACATTTACGAGTCTAAATGAAGACTGGCAAAAATTCAGAAGACTTTTAGAGAGTGATAAATTCAGATTCTTAGAACAGGCCCTGGGAAGGGCATTGTGGACACCAGACTCCTCTGCCTTCAAATTCCCCAAACCCCACAAGATATTCTTATGCAACATAGTAAGATGTCTAGAAGAATTACTGTACCATGTAATCAAGAGTCAATTATCCTGATATAACTTTTCTAAATAGATCGTAGGATCTAAAACTAGTAAATAATTAATCATTGGGTTGCCTGGTGATTTCCATTATAAGTTATTCCAAGGAAATAGCTATTTAAAACAGGTATTTTTTATTGTTTTTATGTTATTATTTATATATTATTATATAACTATTATATGTTAGCTTCTAACTTTATTAAGTAGTGACTAAGGAAATCTTTGGTTATTTGTAGCAATTGAAGAGTGCTGAAGAATAATTGCTTATGGAAATACTGATTAATCATTTGAAGGAAATAAACTACATTTCTTTATTCAAAAATATATTCAAAATTTAAATTCAAAATTTTTGAACATCTTCAGCAAAACAGTGTCCTAAAATGTTGATTTTTTGTTTGAAGTTGGAGACATAAGGACTTGCTATGGTTGAAATGCTGCATGTTTAACATTTAATTACTGGTAAAGAAGATAAATCCATGTAGTCAAAAGCCCTCTTTGAAAATAAGTGATTTTCTCTCAAGCAAAGATTCAAATTTAACACTGGTATGAATGAATAAATTTTTACTGGTTTCCATCTGAACTGGTCCAAAAGTTGCCATGACCAAATGGCTTTTTGTTAAAAACACTTTTTAAAATTCCAAATTAATTCAAATCTAATTTTAAATATTTTCTTTTTCCCCTTTCACTGGAAGCCTAATTCAGAAATCCATACAACTGAATCATCATCTTAGTGGAAAGCAGAGGCAAAGAATAGAATCAGTGATGTGTATTATTCTAATCATAATCTAAATGTAAATAAAACATCCATCTATCACAGGACACTTAGGAAAAAAGTGATGTGGAAATTCAGACCCCAAGATCTAGTCCATGCTTGCTCCAGCCCACTTCCATCAGGAGACACAAAGGGTCTGCCAGTGCAAACGCAGGAAGGCAGCATTTCCCCTTACCACAGTCAGCATCACAGAGACACAAGGGCACAAAGTTTCCACAGTCAACATTCAGCAGAACACATTCTGCAGAGCCCAGCAGACAAGCCTAGGAGGAAAACCCTCTCTGGTTGCCAATTATGCCCAAAACCACCATTAATTTTCACACTGCAACAGAGAAATGAATAATATTCTTGAAAGTAAAATTCCAGACTACTCCCTGCTACACCTTATTCTCAGTTAAAATGGATTCATAAAGTGCAGATGACCAGTAGGAAGTGTAATCCAGTAATAATTTTAGGACATATTTAAGGGTTTTGCTAATTTTAAATTGTAACTTTCAAAAAAGGGGAGAGTGACATTGCAGAGGTGTTAAAAGCAGAGTGCTACTGGAAGTATAGCCCCAGGCATTGGGAACAACTATGATTCAAGATTAAAGCACCTTTATAGAATGCTAAAAGACCTTCCTAAAAAAACTTTTAAAAACAATTTGCATAATTAATCTCTGTGTTAATTGTGAGACAGAAAACCTTTACTCACGGTAACCAAATTGATCAGTGTAATATTTAGTCCTTTTGTTTTTAAAACTTCTGTTGCAGTTTTATTTCTGTTTGCTCTAGGACACTAGCCAATGTTTATGTATTTAGAGACTTAATTCATGGATGCAAGATAGACCTAAATTATTTGTATTGGAGTGCAACATCTGGAAAAAGTCATAGTATTGCCAACACTAATAACAAACTTAAAACTTCTCACAGATACAACAATGTGCATGCACCTCCTGCTTTCAAGAAGGATTTTTAACCAGAATGCTCTCCTTGGTGTAGCAGGGATGAGAATATATTCACCCCAGTGTGAGGCAGACTCATGCTTTGATCAGACAGAGCCTGCCGATGTGTTAGCACAGGCAGAATGAGCCCACAACACCATTCTTTGTAAAATGATTTATGCAAAAATGTAATACTGCCAGGAAGTAAACCAAAATGAGTAAACATCTACTCCCACTGAGTACAGCATAGGGAAAGAGCGAGGAAGTCTTAACAGTTCCCTTGGAAAAATGCTTTAAAGCCCCAAATAAACTCAGTTTGGCAGACCAAAGCCTAGAAGTCCCAAGTCACAGCATTTCAGGTTGTGCTTTTTTTAAAATTAGTTTGAATCTCTCTCCCTCAGTAATTTCCATAACATTATTCATAATTCTGTTTGTGTTTCTATACCCTGTGCTGCATTATTTATAACAGCACATTATGAATTGTGAACAGCTACACTTAACTTTTAACTGACTTGGTACTTGCAATCTACTTTGGATGCAACAAAAATGACCATTTCCAGAAAAGCAAAACATATTCTGAGAGTAACTAAAACTATTTTTAGCCCTCATTCAGTGAGCAATCACTTTTCAAGGACAGCCCTCAGAACTACTTCCTGCTGATGCCTGGTTTTGTGCTGGTGCTATGTTGCTGCACAGGATTACTCACTTTTTGCTGATATCCGATGGCTGGTTTCAACAAGGCAGGCAGTTATCCACCATTTCCAAGTACAGGACACAAAACTCACTTCCAAGACAATTGCATTCCCAGCTTACTAGGTGGGTCACTCCCATCTGTAATTTTATTCAAGGGAGGAGCAAAACAGGTGAGAGGCCGATAGTGAAGATGATGTCCTCCACCTGCTGTATTTATGTTTTTCTCTAAAAAAGAGAGCAAACTAAAGGAAAAAACAGAAATGTTACTCATGTGTGGTATATAGTACCAGTTTCACAGTAAGGACTTGATGGTCTTGCATGTTTATTTTGTAGAATTTTTAAGATGACTCTTAAAATGATTTTGAGACACAGCAGCATTGAAGGGGTGTTCTTATAAATAGTTCTTGGAAAATTTGGCATATTTTTTCTTAGAAACTACCTGAGGTAGTCTCTAATAAACCACCTGAAAGCCAAACTTTCATCCCCTGTAAGACACAAGTAAAAGAGGAACAAGCAGAAACCCCACCATCATCAAAATCCCCACCATCCTTAGGCTACTACAGAAGCCCTGCTGCTCTTTGTCATTAAAGACAATGGTCAGACTCTCCCATTCCCTGGGCTTTTTCCCCCTATCTCTCCACCAGCTGCCCTGCTGCATCCTACTGTAATAATTTTTCTCATACTTTGCAATAATGACTCATAAAACACCTGCCTGCACCCTTCCAAGAGGTGAGTTAGTGTGCTGTTTATACACTCACCACAGGGTTCTCCCATAACATAGGGGCATGTGTTCATAATACCCAAAATTAACTACATGAAATAGTTAAAAGATGTATTTTCCCACCAGAACTGAGTGAATTCAGTTTGCTTTACTGTGTCACAGCATCACATCCCTTCACTTTCCTTACTCCAGTGGGTAAGGTATGTTGTTCATCTCATATTGTGCAAATACTTCGTATTTTACAGCAGTCTGAGAAGGCAAGATTTATTCTTCTGTGTATATGTCTTAGAGATAAACTGCAGCAAAGCTAGGAAATATGCACATAACTTAGAGACATTGAAATATTTTTTTGTTATACCAAGCTGAAGCTTAAATTTGTGAATTGCCACATGGCAGAACAGAGGCAGAACTGCAGTCAGTGACAGCTCTCCCCAGCCCACGCCATTCACATCATCTCACCCTTCCAATGCTCCTCTAGCAAAATGAGCTTCCTTTATGCCGTGGATCTTTATTAAGATTTTTATTCTGAATATTCTGAATAAACTCCACAGCTGTATAAACCTATAGCTGTGGAAGCATGATAGAGACAGCAGCCTTTGGGATAATTACACTCTATTCAAAATTATGGTTTGTGGCTTAAACAAGCATCTCTTCACAAGACCTGTCAAACAATTGCATATTACTTTGCTGCAAATGAAGGCTTCAATCTTTTGAAACTCTTACACAAAACCAACACTGAGCATTTTGTTCTGTCGGATGTCTAAATTTATTCTTAGCAATTTTGACTTTTATCTAGTCATTGAATCAAGAGAATACGTAGGCAGGATAATTTCTTTCTAGGAAGTAACAATATCCAAAATTAATGCAAAGGCAATGGTAAAAGAAAGTAAAAAACATTACTGAATAAAGCCAAGCTGGTTTTCATGGTGGAAGTAATCAACTGCTAATGCATCTTGGTTTTAATTCTCTGCTTTTTTATCTAATCCTTTTCTTGTCAACTGCAAACTGATGCAAGCGCTCAGAGTGCAGAGCTGGAACTGTCAGCATCATTCAGACACAAAGCCAAATCCCCAGAGATCATGGGAGGTTTTTTGGGAGATTTTTCGGGAGGAGGAGAGGGTGTTGATTGTTTTCTGGGGGAATTTTTTTACTGTTTGACTGTAACTTGCCATTCAGTTTAGAGAAAAGAGCACAGAATCTTTATGTTTCCCATTAACAGTGGGTACCAGACCTCCAAATAATGTGAAACTTCCTTTGTTAAAATTGTGTTCTACAGTCCACAGTTACTTTCTAACAATTTTTATTTATTTTATTTCCCTGCCCCCTCTGTGGCAATAAAACTGTAAAACCAAATGTATGAGCTCTTACCTGTCATAGACACGACAAAATTTGCAAGATCCTAGACTTTTCTGAAATCCACAGGCTTCCCATAGAGGCTTGCCAGAAAGGTCTCAGCAGACCAGAGGATCTCCTCCACCCACATCCCAAAGGAAAGGCCTATTTTAGGATGCCAGCAGGACACTCTAAGGTTCTTAGCCTTGTCATAGCTGGGTGACACTTGGAAACATTCACAGCCATTTACAGATTTTAAATTTCTGTCAGTAGCAGGCAAATGATAAGCTGGAAGAGTCATTGTATCCATTCTGGACCGGGCATCTTATTCTGCTTCTGTCATGTTAAGCAAAGCAGATCTTAAAATAAAAAGTTCCTAAATCTTTTGTGAACCTCAGATGATTTCAACTAAAAGCTCAACAGAACTTGTGTCATCTGGAGTTAAAGTGATTCAATCCCTTTAGTTTAAATACATTGATTCTGCATAAAGCAATGGAAGGACTATCAGGGTATAAAATTACATGTTCTGACAAATGATTGTAATATTAGGCTGAAAAAAGCCTATGATTTGAACAAGTCTAAGTTTATGTTGCAATTACATGAGATGGCTGCATGCTCCATTGTCTGTATAATCAAAATGATTAATTGTTAGACACTTTGGAGATCTATTTGAATAAGGAACCCAATGGTGTCATAAATTTATCTTCATGGTCAGTGAATAATTTTATACTCACTGTCACACTGAAATTAAATCCTCTATAACATGTTACTTCTCAAGTGCAGGGGTGTTGCTGTTCCTCATATTCCATGCTGACCAATTAACAGGATTGATAGCAGTTATAAATTAATTTAACTGAAACTATAAACTGATTTTATAGTTCAGACGACAGATCATTGCATTCCTTCCTGAGTGCTCTGTACAACAGTCATCAACTGCAATAGATACTCCCAGGATATTATACAATCCTTATTTTCTTGTTTATGAATTTCTGCTGCTGACTGTATTTTAAGGCTCTCAGTCACCTTTCAGCTCTGTCAGAAGCTATGATGCTCTTTATGTGGTATGGTTTTCTCCCAAAGCATAAAAAACACAAGAAAGACTCCCCCACTGGACTTCAACTGGCCTTGAATTTAATGAATAGTGGCAAGGAGGGATTACTGTGATAAGAAAGCTTTACTGAAATGGTTTAAATAAGCTTCTTTGGCCCATTAGTTGTAGCATGACATTGAATTTGCAGTGAATCAACAGGGTATTAGCTGCTGTTTGTATCTCCTCTGCCTTGATGGGAGGATATACGGACTTTGACACTTTTTAAAAAAATTGCTTAAATATTTTTTTTTCAACAGACCAACTCCGCTTGTCACAGGAGAAGCTAAACCCAGAAAATCTATATCAGAATATCAATCTTAACACTATAATTTAAAACTTCAGTGGAGCCTCGAGGATTGAGAAATTGCTGAATATGTTGCATTGTTGCTTTACAGCAACAGTGTCAGTTTTGTTCCAGGCTTAGACAATTAGCAGAAACCTTTTTTTGAACTGAACAGTAAATACTCTTTCTTGTGATTGAGTTTGCTTTCTTTTGTTGTGCAGTTTTCTTTTTGTGGTGTTATTTGCATTGCTAAGCCACAGAGTCTCTGTCAGGGTATAATGGCAGACCAAATAATGTTTTTGGTGGTTTTGGGTGGGGTTTTTTTTGGTTTTTGGTTTTTTTTTTTGTTTTTTTGTTTTTTTGTTTTTTTGTTTTTTTTTATGTTTTGCAAATCTTGGTAGCTGCTACAGGTTCTTAGAATTAATTGCTTGCTCTGAAGGCCCAATACAAAACCATCTGAAATGGCACAAGCTCTTAAGCATTTGTTAACCTTGAGGCTCTTTTGCTTATGTATTGCTATTTACATTCAAGATATTAAAAATAATTTACTATACTGCCACTAAACATGGAAACACCCATCTGTTTAATGGTATCTCTTCTCAGAACTAAAACAAGGAAAAATTGCTTGATAATTCCAGCTTCTTAATAAAATAAGCCATGAGGCAGTTTCCTTAAGCCTTTTCTTTTTACTGCAACTGTTTAATAACAGCCTCTATTAGCTTTTCATTTTCACAGTAAAAATATCTTGGAAAAGCTCCCTGTCAGAAAGGAGTACTTTCAGCAGGATGCAGTACTGATCCATACCCCTCAGAACCCCTGTTTAGCCAACTACTGATCCTACTTCTGAGCCCAGTGCTCAGCAATAATGACCACAGAAACACAGAACCATAGCATTGTCAAGGTCATAAAAGACATTTAACATCATTTAATCCAGCCAGTAAGTTAATACTGCCATGCCCACTGCCAAACCATGCCCCTAAGGGCCACATCTCAAAATACCTCCAGGGATGATGACTCCCCCATTTCCCTGGGAAGCCTGTTCCAGTGTTTCACAACCCCTTTTGGGAAGAAGCTTTTCCTAAAATCTAATCTAAACCTCTCCAAGCACAACTTGAGGCCATTTCCTCTCATCCTTTCCCTTGTTACGTAGGAGACCAACCCACCTCATGACAACCACAGGCTGCTTCCAGGTACTTGTAGAGAGAAATAAGCTCTGCTCTGAGCTGATCAGGCTGAACACCCCCCGCTCCCTCAGCTGCTCCTCATGGGACTCGTGAGGACTTCAGACCCTTCACCAGCTCTGTTCTTCTCTGGACTCTTCCTCTGCTCTTCTCTGGACTCACTCCAGCCCTTCAATGCCTTTCCTGTAGTGAGGGACCCAGAACTAAACACAGCTCTCGAGGTGTGGCCTCAATGTTGTTGAGTACAGGGGAACAATCCCTGCCCTGGTCCTGCTGGCCACACTATTGCTGGTACAAGCCAGGATGCCATTGGCCTTCTTGGCCACCTGAACACACCTGGGTCCTGTTCAACCACTGTCACCAGCACTGTCAGATCCCATCTGCAGTTTCCAGCCACTCTTCCTCAAGGCAGCAGTGCTGCCTGCATTTGTGGTGACCCAAGGGCAGGACCTGGCACTTGGCCTTGTTGAACCTCATACAGTTGGCCTTGGCACATCAAACCAGCCTGTCCAGATCTGTCTGTAGGCTGTTCCTACTCTCCAGCAGATTGACATTCCTGCCCAGCTTTGAGTCCTCAACAAACTGGAGGGCCCACTCAATCCCTGGGAGATAGCGAAGTATGTAGGGGCAGGATTTCTCTTCCCATCTGGTTACCCATCCAGAGCCTGAAAGCCTTTAATCCTTACCTACCTGAAGAAGAAACAGCATCTATTAGACACACCATAAATTGTGTTATATGTGCCACAGGTGGTGTGAACGTCTCTGTTTATGAGGTGCTGAACTTGGAATTTTGGGATGAAAGATTTGATTAAGAGTTATTTGCTTATTTAAAATTGTATTAAGGAGAAAAAAAAATTCCAGTGACTTCATTTGTCATGTTTTTATATTATTTTTTCATTTAATAATTTAAAGGTTTAGTAAAATAATGGCCTGTGTCAAAAGTTTAAGCCTGACAACAATAGATGATAACCTCAAACCTGCCTTGGTAATGAATCAGAAGGGCTTCTATGCATATAAATAAGATTCATGTCTGCATGCATTGCAAACACTGATTAAACCCATAATTAAAGCTACTGCAAAAGCTGAGGTGAACTAATTTTAATCTTGAGCTAGTATGAACACATCACAATAATAAAACAGGGAAAAAAAGGATGAGGAAAGTGCAGGCCAAAGAAATCACCATCTCTTTCCTCTTTCTGTTAACACAAAAGGAAAGAGAAGGTCTTCTAGTCTTTAAAGTTTCCAAACTTCACAAAGATATATTTAGGAAAAATCCTTACTGTGAGGATAAAGACAGAACAGATTGAAAATACAGATGACTTTTTCTTCAGTGAACACTGCTAGACTTGAGAGCCACCTCTAAGGTGTGCTTGGCCTGCCTGTTCTTCTGCAGGGCCTCACAGCCATCACAGTGTAGGCAGCAAGGACAAGATGAGGAGCTGATCTCTGCAGGTCCTCTCAGAGAGCAGCAAGGGATAGTTTTGTCCTCCCCTCTCATGACAGAAGACATTTTGGCAGTCTGACTTCTAACACTTCTGCAGATACTGGCAGGCATCACTGCCTGTAATGGTGTAAAGGGACTTTATTTCATCTTACCTTCTGCTTTTTCATCTTGACTCCCCTAAGACCAGATGACCCACTTTTGATAAGTGAAAAGCTGAAAATCTGCAGTACAATGTAAAGGAAATAGAGGGAAAAGTACAAGTGCAAAGAGTTCCAAGTCATTCAGTCAGAACATTCTCCAAATGGGAGCCAAGACCTGTCTTTGCACCTAAAACCTGTACATCCTAATTTCAGCCCCACGAGGATCTAAGGCTGAGCAGAAGTCAGTGCCTACTCACAGTATTTCTTAGAAATCCAATGACCTTCAAGTCATTGGGTTGAAAGAAGCAATCCCACTCTCAGCAGCTGCTTCAATGAGCTTTATATACGTGCTGAAAAAAGAGAAAACCTGCAACCTTCCCAGTGAGTTTGGTGAGACAAAAGCCTCTGTGGAGGAGGCAGGTTTGGTGTTGCTTAGGGAGCACAGCAGCTCTGCTTTCAGTCTCCAGTTTCAGAGAGCATCTGAGGAGAGGAGTGTCTGATCTGAGCCCGGGAGTGTGTTTCAGGGAGAGAGGAAGTGGGGCTTCTGGCTCTTGCTTAGATTAGATTTCTGTTGTTACAAGGAGGAAATTTGCTGCTAATTATTTGAAAGCAATCCCTGCTGTAATTTAGCCTTTGTGAAAGTAAGGAGCTAATAACATGCATAGCTCAGGCAGAGTGTGGCACCACTCCTCACATCTGTCTGCCAACCTGCACAGGGTGAGGAGCAGCTTCATGCCAAGGGCAGCCACTTCATCACTGCTGCCCAGACCCCTGTGCCTGGCCAAACACTCACATCTCATGGCAGAGCAGTTCCCACCAAAACCCACCTCACTGCATCAACCTGCCCAGGGAAAAGCCAATAGCACTCTCTTGGGCTGTGCCAGTGGAAATTCTCTTTCCAGAAGCTAGCAGAAGAATCTTCAGAGACTGGTAGATTAGATAGTCAGTGGTAAAATATTTCCTGCAGACAACTTTATGTTAGGAGAACAAAAGCCAGTAGTAGGAAGCAGCTTTACTTCCTTGGGAACACATAAAAATGATTAGAAAAATACTCTATTGTGTTATCTCATTTTATGAGGCCACGAATCTCAGAAACACGGAGAAACTTGAGTGGTACCTTTCATTTCTACTTGCCTTGACATACAGGGATATCTTTCCCCCCCAGAGATGAAGATTTTGCATCATTTGTCTTTAAACAGAACAAGATGAAGCTTGAAGTGACTTTCCACACTTAGCCTGCAGATATTTGTCATTTCCTTTTTACCTCTTCAGGGACACATCCACTTTAATAAAAAAAATAATGCAATCTGCAATGTGTGGGAGCTAAAATGAGTAGAGTACTAGTAGTTCCTTGCCAATCACAGCTATTATCTTGGAGAAAAAGGATGACTGAATGACAATGGATGGTTTAAGCCAAGATGTTTATTAACATTTATAAAGCTTCTCATTAAGAATCCTTCATAGTATTTTTACTCTTTATTTATTTTTTTTTTAATTTAATTTAAATTAAATTAAATTTAAATTAAATAAAATTTAACATTAAGCACATTAAACCCATTTTTCCTTAATAGTGCTCCCCTGTAAAAGCACAAGAGAATTTGGTTTAATGTTAAGTATCTGTTGTGTTCTTCTGAATCTGAACCTAGAGATTGAGTCCACACCAAAGCTTTATACACTTACGCAAAAATCACAGAATATTCCTACAGCTTTTTAAATTGTTTATATTTTGTTAATCCCACTTTCTTGTATTTTAGACATCTAGGTCATATTTTTTATTATTAATCTGAACTGGATCTAGGTTATTTAGTCACATCTCAGACTCCTGAATGCCATGGTTTAGTTTAGACTTTTAACCTAGTAAGTAGATGGGTTACAAGGCTGGCAGTGGGAATCGCTACAGTTGACTGATCTCGAACAAGGTGCTACCTTCAGTTGTGTATGTTCAGAGCTTTTCATCTTGAAACATCTCTTATTCAAGAACTTCCATTTCTTGTCTTCCTTAGTAACTGAATATGAGATAAATATGTTCATCCCATAAAATGTGAACCATGCCCTGAGGCTGGCTCCTGGTCAGTTGAATTGTTGTAAAGTGATGATGAAGCTAACGTTACGCTGGATGAAAGAAGCAGTTTTCACCATGCTACAGAGATCAGGTTTTACTACCCAGAATTTAAATAAGTGTTGATTTTGTCATCATTAACCACCGAAAAGCAAGAGACAATGAAATAATTGCTGCAATAGATTGGATGTTTATGAAGTATGAAAATTGTCATAAAGAGTCTAACGACTTACAAAGACCCTCCTAGAATGACTGCAGCACCACACCAGCCAATTCCCATGCTGAGATCAAAATCAGAGCAAACATTAATGTGTTAAGCATTAATTAACTTCTAAAAGTT
Organism: Cettia cetti; assembly: GCA_013401135.1. Taxonomy (NCBI): domain Eukaryota; kingdom Metazoa; phylum Chordata; class Aves; order Passeriformes; family Sylviidae; genus Cettia; species Cettia cetti. The sequence goes on along the minus strand of VZUI01089109.1, from coordinate 32,617 downwards.
ATTTTAGGAAGAAATACTGTGCATGCAGAACAGATAATTGCATCTTAGTACTTTTTTTGCTTGTTTACTTACATTTAGTTGTTTGGGGGGGATTGGAGGTTTGAAGTTTTTTAGTAGTAGAAATTATCACATAGGTTTATTCTTTTTGCCAAGATTCATATTTCTTTAAACAAAATTTGTTTTAAAGATAAGCTAATAAAAGCATAGTTTTGGCCTTAGCGTGAAGTCATCCTGCTAATTCCTGGGTCAAAAATATCTGTCTGACATCTTTAAGATTATGAGCGTCCAGAGATGTATGGTGCTACGCAATGGTTTAACTATTTGACCTCAAGCTCATAAAAGATTTTTCAAACATGTTTTTAAACTCTCTTTCTAAAGAAATCCCAGGATTAAATAATGCAATAACGCTTTGCCAGGATAGAGAAGAGAAATTATATGTCACATTACTGGTAGAACTTGAACTCCCTGAGGTTGCACAAATTTCTCTGAAATACAGCGTAGCAAAATTCACGAGGACATGTCACTTTATCAACACTTACTTAAAATTATTTGCCCAACACAACTATGCCCTTGATACCTATGAATAATGTGAATATTCCTCACCCACAATAAAATCTTTGTCTAATAATGTATAATGAGCTGTCATCAGGTTGTTAATATTATAAAGCCATTATGTGCAGTGCTGACTTAAGGACAGAAAGGTAATACCAAAAAATGCCCAATTACATTTTTGGGGGCTGAACTCCAGGGAAATAGAACTTCAAAAAGACTAGTATATCATTAATATTTCTGGGAGGCACCTGTCAGCTTCAGCAAAACAAAAAAATGTGCAAATCTCAGAGAAGTCTTTCGAAGACCTTCAATTCACTTATGAGGAGACAGACATCTCCTCATAAATGTTCACATGTTGTCCTGGCAAAGCCACATCCATCTGCCCTTTCCAGCTCCCTGTCCACCCAGCTCTCACATGCTCTACCCTTTTTTTCTATTTCCAGACTAGTTTCCTTGCTAGGCTGCTCTCTGCAGACTTTGTTTCAATTGTCATCTAGCCCCTTTCCTTTTATTTTTTCCATGCACCTCTTTTCCCAGAATTCCTTCTTTTTTTCCCATTTGAGTTGTATTGCTCAAAGCTCAGAGAAACTGTCCTCTGAGGTCCTTCTCGCGATATCCTGGATCTCAACCCTCTCCTTCAAGCTCTTCTTTCCTTTTCAATTCCTGTCCTGTCCTTTCTCTTTGTTTTTTCCCCCTCTTTTCTCTGTCATCCTCTGACCTTGGTTATCTTCCCATATTTCCTAGTGGGAAGGAATTTTTGTACATTCACACTGGACATTTGCTTATTTTCCAGGAGACACATTTAACTCCTATGCAGGAAAGGTTAGAGAAGGGAATTTCCACTCCAGAAAGGTTATTTCTCAAGGTTGTCCTGCAGACCAGGGCATATTTGAGAGGACCACTGACTCATAAGAGCAGTAGCAGAAGAACTGGCCAGCTTGATGGACGAACATACAAATTCCTGTACCACCTCAGCTGAAAGACCGCAAATAATTCACTCTTAAGTGCCTTATTTTCATCTCCTGTCTCAGTTCAGTTGAGCAGCTGGCATCTTTATCAGGAAGTAATACCGGAGTGCCATGGAAAGAAGGTGGTTGTCATTCTTACACTGCACCTTTCCCTTTTCCCTGTGGCAGGACCTGCCAGAATTGTGAGTAACACCATGCAAACAGACACACATCCTTTCCCTCTCTGAAGTCTAAGATTTTATAATCTCACTTTCTCTTGCAGCTCAGCAAGACTGATCCCAATTATTCACTGCTGGATTTCCAATTACCAGGAGAAACGTATAAATTAAACTATAGGAGTGTTATGTATTTCCCCACCAAAAGCAGGAAAATTGGAACAGCCTCTACAGTCTTTTTATGGATGTGGAGGTTGTCAGCAATTTCAAAATGACATCTGGTATAGATGTAGAGAGACTATAAAAATGCAAACAGAAGAAAAATAGTATTTTATCTAGACAGATGTTACAATGACTATGAATTATTAGATTACTCATGAGGGGTGTTTTTGGTATTCAATAAAATTTTCACTGTGAGCCTTGCTCCACCCACTCAGTAGTAAACTGTCACCAGAGAAGTAACTTGTTTAATTTCTATGAAAATAGGAGGCCACAAATTTCTTCAAATATTTTTATTGTTACCTCCAGTGTCTCATTTTACTTAACCATGATTTGTCTATTCTATTATGAGAACTTTTGAGCTATCCTATGCTTTTCTATGGGATAGCCATGAAGGGGATTCGACCTCCATGGAAGCACTTGGCATCCATCATTGTTTTTGAGAATCAGATCATTCCCCTAAGGAGACCTTGCAGATAAAATCTATTACAAAAATATCTGCTTATATCTAGAAAGATTTTTGAAGGGTAACTGCAGTTTAAGCAGCATGTCTCTCCTTCAGCAGTTTTCCTTCTCTTAGCTAAATAAAATACTTGTCCTTATAGATTAAAGAATAAAACTCTGTTATACAAAATTTCCATTGTTTATATTCACTATCATGGAAGATGACAACTCCCACAGAAAACAAATTTTTGAACATCTATAAATTTTTACCAGTTATTATATTATTTACAGTGTTAACAGGCTTTAGGAAATATTTGTGCTTTCACCCCAGGCAAATAACAAAAATTTTAAAAGTCTATCCATTCCATGCTTTTATTCTCCTAGCTTATATAAAATAGAATAAAAAACTATTAGCAGTCAGGTTTTAGAAACAAGTTATAGAATTCAATTGGAAATTCAAACCCAGCAAGAGGTGTCTATGGGTAATTAAATATTAAAAAAATATATAACTCCATACTCGGCAGGAATAGGTCTGTTTCAGCTTCAGGTCCTTGAGGAAGATATTTACACTTACATGTTCACACAAAAAAAAGTGTGTATTGGATAGTTTCTGTTCTGGCTTCAATCACCAGCTTTCCCTTGCAGCAAAATATTGCTGAAACACTGTCCCTGTCATGCATTGCACAGCACCAAACCAGATGATTTATGAGTATCCAATAGCTATCTGATGCTTTTAATTTGTCAATCAAATATGCAAGCTGTGACAAAAATCAGACATCTCTTGGAAGCTGAAACACACCTGGAGAATCTCAGACGTATCTAGTTACTTAGCATAATCATTGATGTACCTAAAAGAGTTGTAAGGACAGTAGAATGACTCTTTCCTGACAGCCTGTAAGTTTATCTGAAGTCCTTCTACATGACTTCTGGAAGTCCCTGCTCCAGGGAAACCTCACAGAACTGGAGCTCCTCAGTCCCAACCTCAGGCTGAAAAGTTTAGCACCGGTACCCCTCTACAAAGCAGAAACATTGTTTGTTACCTTCTTCAATGAGGAAATCTATGTGTTACTGATTTTCTCTTACAAACTAGAAATTTCTCTTTTCAGAAAAATCCTATTTTCAGAAAGAGCAAGGAAGATGGTAAAACTGATTTTTTGCCTTTGCCCCGTGGTTTTCAGCCCTTCACCTGTCCTCCACGGGACTTCTTGCCAGTAAAGTAACAATATGGCACATGGCTTAAGCCAGGCTTAATTGCTTTTTGAATAATTTCTTTCTCGTAATGAGAGGAATTTAGCCTTGTTGACCATAAGTCAAGCCTTATTATTATGTGGTAATGTTTGCTCAGTGTCCCCTAACAGCTACCAGCAGTAATAACACATATTCTTGGGGGAATCACAATGTCTTGCTATTAAGGAAAATGCCATCTTTCTAAAGCACTCTTATTTACAAGGTAATTTCCTTTCAGCATGTTGTCTATACCACTGTAAAAGACCAAGGCTCAAAATCCACTCAACTCCCCCTTTCATTCACAACTCCAAAAATTTAGAGAAGGAAAAGAAAATCCACATGGAAAGCAATGTCTTTAGACCACCCTGGAGCAATCATAGTTTAACATTGAAAATAAGTTCTGAAGCAGCACCAGGAACAGGAAAAGAATGACTAGCATGATGTTCTTCCCCACTTCCTGAAAAGTGTGGCTCCTTGATAAGTCTGACAAGGAACTGTTACAGTGCCAGGGAAAATGACTCAGTCCTCTCTTCTCAGCCATCTCTGCACTGAGCATGGAAAGACTAGCTTTGTGCTAGTGCAAATTTATTGTGTGAATGGCTCCATGTATTCAAAATACCTCTCTCTCTGAAGAGTCTATCTCTGTATCTTCAGAAGAGTTTATTTTCTAGAGCTGTTTCAATGGCAGAGGTTACTCTGTCTAAAAGTTAGAATTTCATAAGCAGATTTGATTTTCTACTTGCAAATAAAGTGGAATTAACACTTCTGCACTTGATGCCCAGTAGGAAATCAGGAAGAGTCCATTAGAAAAATGGAGTTTTGATACACAATCCTAGCGACCATTCACATTTTCTATGGGATTTTTATCTCACAGGGAGGTCATTTCATAGTGATCAAACTATTTCACAAAACAGTGTTACCTTGCCACACTGCTGAGGCAAACTGTTGCAAATAGTACTAAAATTATAGTGCTATAATTCACAGTGGGAAAGGAGAAGAGATACTTAATCTGTTTTACAGTCTCTGAAGACAAAATTATGGCTTATTTCTGGTATTCTGAGTAGCCAGACTCAACATAATCACAGTCTTGCTTAAACCCCAAAACTAAGTGGATTTTTCCTTAGCACTTCCCAGGTCATGGGCTCACTAATGTGCATGAAACAGCACTCAGTTCAATTTCCCTTCAGACCAGCAGATAGTAGAGATACAAATGCATACAAAGAATTTTCACCATTTCAGAATCAAGCTGACTTTAAGCCAGGTTGATTAAGGCTGTGCTAGAATAAATATTTAGGTTCCTAATTCTTTTATGTTGTAGACTTAACTTTTGTACTCTAAACCTACATTATTATCATGAATCTTATGACAGTGCATTCTTTAAAGATCCAATATATCTAAAATTCTCAAATTTTATTTCAGAGAAATAGAAAATCTGGTGCTTACATAAATATCATAATGGCTAAGAAAATAGTCTTTTAAGAAAAACTATCCCTTCTTTATTTTTTTACAGTTTTATGATTTGTAAGATGACAAATCAGAGTCATGATTTCTGAAGAGCAGAAAATCATCCATTGCAATATGTTATAAGGAAGACCATTGAAACTTTCAGATAAGCAAAGAGTTCCTACAGTACCCGGATTCCAAGTCTAATAACAGTAATTCCACATTTCTTTTGTTTCTTTAAAAAAAGCAGAAACATGCCAACTACTTAGCACTGGCTTGTGCAGTGATTTAAGTTTTTTGAGGAATAACTAGATCAGGAAAAGACAAAGTTGCAAGGACACATTGATCCAAACACTAAGCAGAAGGCAGGCTCCTCTAGAAAGGTAAGTACCAGAAGGTTTCTTGACACCTTCTGTGGGCACACACACACACGCTGCTGATAATATCTCTGTAAATCTGTCATCAGATCTTGCACTTTCTGCTCCAAGATCTTGCCTTAGGTTTATATATGTTCAGAAGGCTGCCACCACCTCCACTAGTCCTTCCTTCCCACTACTTGGGCCAGAATCTCTGCCCCTGAGGGATCATCCTGTACTTGCCTCTTCCCCACGCCAAGGAGCCTCACACCTGCCCTCTTCTGTTCTCCGGACTTTTCTGTGTTAGTTCAAGAGTCTTTACACATTCTCCTTTATAGCAGCACACCCAGAGCAGCCTTCCACTTACTGCCTTTTTTTCCCCATTGCTGAGCCTCTTCTCTTCAGCCCAGTTTCTTAGAGCTTTTCAACACTTTCTCCCCAAAAAATTTACTAGGGCATGTATACACTTTTTTGGGACATATAAGCCTGATTTCAGCTTAAAATAACTGTAGTATCCCTAGCACTCTGCTTGCAGTAATATAGAGTCCTCCACATAGGATAATTACCTATATTAACTAACTTTCCAGGCATCTGATCATCCTGTGCAATGTTATCCATGTGGCTTTGCTACAACAGGTACTGGAGGCAGCTTGCTGTAAATGGTGCTCCCAAATCCACACGGGCTGCAGTAAATAAAGGTGGCATAACAGGAACCACAGTGCAGGCAGACCTTCAGGACTTGGTTATAATTTCACTGCCAAATAATCAGATAATTGTAAAACACTGCAGTCATCACATTCTACATTGGTTCTCATGGCTAATGAGCCAAGGAGTGCAGCTGAGGTCAGCCTGCAAGCGTGAGCCAAACCCAGCCACTGCTCTGTCCTTGCCATATGGGAACCAAAATCTGGAGTCTTTCACCAGTGGAAATTGCAGACGCTCTTTTACTTTCTGCATATTTCCCCTCTCTCCACACATTACTCCAGACAACACTGCATGGATACTGAAGTGCTTCTCCTATTTTTAACGGTGTGAAGCACTTGGCTGGGAATTCTCCATGCTCTAATATGTGTTTGATCAAAAAAATTAACTACTTCCTATCATTTAATTGTAAAATGAACACTTCCTGCTCCCACAAATGATATTTCCATGGAAACTGCTCAGTACTGTTGCTACAGAATGAAAGGCATCTTACTAATGGGTCTTTTTATTTTTTTTTCTGAATTAAAAAGAATATCACGCAGAAAAACACATTTGAGAATGAGGTATACAAACCAATCCATCCATAGTACTACAGTTTAGTAGCCTAAATTCATGGCTCCATAGAGATTAATTCAAGAAGAGGTAGTTAAGATGGAATTATATTTTCTTTTTTAAATCGTTCATATAGACTGATATAAGATATCTATTATGGGGTGATATATATGTTATATATATGTGATTTCAGAAGATAATTGCAGGTTGTGCCAATTTGGAACATTTTGAATACAGCTGGAGGCTCCTGAAAAATCAAGTACTTTCTTTCAATATCATGAATATAGTCCTTATTGTAGGAAAAGCTACCCTGGACCCACCTCAGAAGCCGTATCAGCATGAGGGAAGAATCCAAGATAGCATCTTAGCCTTCTGATTTAGATAGCAAACTGGTGTGCTTGACACTTCCAGGAACTGGTGGAAATTAGGTAGCAGCTAGACCCTTTTCAGCTTTCCTTGAGGCAAGAGATATGGCATTTGGTCTCCAATTAGGAAAATTCTAAAACAAAGTCTCTCTCTTGTATCTGGTAACGTGTAAAGAATTGTTGTGGTGTTACTCAGGGTTGTTCAGTGCCAAGAAGCCTGACATGTCCCTGCTGTCCACTGATTTCTACTATACAAAGCTGACTTTATTAATCACCCAAAACCACCACTCTCTCAGACCCACACAAGGTGATTTCAGCTGTGGCTACTGCTCTGCACCTGAAGGGCACCTGTGGAAGGTGACAGGTAAGTATATGCTTATTCTTAAACTAGTCTAGGGTTTTTTTCCTTCAACTAAAGACATATTTTCTTTAGCTGGATTGCCATGAAAGGGCAGAAGTTATACAATGCCCATGATCACCTTGAAATCTACATGGATATCTACGTAGGTCCTGGATGATGAGTAAAGAAAATCATGCGTAAAATTAGTTTTTCTGATATAATTTCACATCCAAGGGAGAGACAGCAAGGCCTCATCCAGAAGTTAAACAAGGATTTAAACCAGAACTTTATCTATGTCGCTGAATGCAGACATGACAAGTTTACTTACTTTTTTCTTGCTGAATGCAAAAGTCTCCCACTTCCTTTGCATTTTTGCTGCTAATTAGCAAGCTTAGAAAAGAGACAGCATATTCAAAGGAGTCAAAAGTGGGCTTTCTGATTATATAAAAAGATGCCATGGCAGTTGTTAAAGAAATCCCAACACAACTCAGCTAATTATATCTAGAGGTCTCAATTTGTTACTTTTGATCTAGGATTATATAGCTTGTTTTCCTCTTGTTAATTGACTAGTTCAGAATTTTCTGAACATTATATCTTTGATGTTCCTGCCTTTGTTCCCTTTCATCTATTGGCAGAACTCCATTTAACAATAGTAGCAATAGTTGATGACATCTGAAGTCCCAATATTTGTGAGAGAGTGTCAAAGTCTTTGACACTGGCTATCAGTCAGCTTCTGCTGAAAGACAAGGCTTCCTTGGTTGGTCTTTATGTATTTCAGAAAATGCTGGGGATAAGCTATGTCATGTTTTCTTGATCCTGATAGCTGAATTTCACCAGGTAGCAAACAGCTCATAGTGAAAAAACAACCCATAACATGCATAGTGTGTCAGGATGAGCCTAAGGTTGTTAATGCAGTGATCAGTAAAAATACCTGGAGTCACCCAAGTTAGATGACATGGAAAGAGCACCTTTAGATGCCTTTGCTCTTATCTTCCAGTATGTTACCATCATGTTTTCCAAGGCCTTCCCTCTCAGTTTCTCTCCTGCACGATGACACCAGTATTTGACATGCAACCCAGTTTTGGGTTAATTTGTATTCTGAGACTCTTCAGGTTTATAGCACCTGTATAGTTTGCTGCATATGAGAAAGTGTGGCTTGACTACTGGCAAACAGTGTGAAAAATTATTGCAAAACTTCAGACAAGAGTTCTTTTTACTTTCTTGCAATGATTTCATTTTATGAGACAGTTATTTCAGCTTACCCTGCTGATTTAGAAATGAGGAGAGCTAGCAGCACTTTGCCAATACCCCAGACTTTATTAATACACTTGCTAGATGAGGAGTTCAAACACCTTTCCCTTGTACTCTGACTTTTACAGCTTTCATGCCCAAAGAAAACCCCACACCTGTCTGAAAAAGATATTTCTGTAACACTGCTCAACCCATGTGGAAGTAGAACTCGGATTTATAGTCCAGCAAGGGGAGAATTAAAGCTGGCCTCCCCTGCTGCTCAGATATTCTCTTCTACTTCAATAAAGCTCTACTCCTCTTGCCATACAATCCCTCCCCTGGCAGGACGTAAAGACAGGACTTGTTTTCACCATCTCTAGGTATTGACAGTCACTTGTTAAATTAAAAATTGTCAGACAGTGTGTCCTACATGCACTCCCTTTGCATTGTCCATTCCCATGCTTCTTCCTCTGTGGTGGAAGTGAATAAAGGATTAACTACTCCAGTAGGTGTGGTGCTGAAAATGAACCTTTATCTCCACCAGACGTGGTTTGATAGGCCACCTGCCAGCTATGGCACCACAGGGCTTCCTTTCTGTGACCACTTATTGCAAAACTAAAACCAAGTCCACTGCTACCACTGCACAGAATATAATATTCAGAGACAGACACAAGGATTTGATGGATGTCCCATTAATTTAGGACCATCAGTTATTCTAGGGCCTTTTGAGGAATCAGTCTGCAAGACCCATGCTTTTATGTGTTGCTTCTGCTGTTATCTAAATGTAAAATGTTATAACTTATAAACTGACTAAAAAGCCATTTCATAATGAACAAAAGAATAAAAGGTCTGTGATTCTATTTTGCCTTATCTGGACAACAAAACTCAAATATTTCTTAGTTTCAGAATTTTTGTATACTATCATTGAACCATACATCTCGGCTCAGTTCTTATCAGTCTTGAAGGACATTAAAAACTGTCTTAATCACACTCCCTGCACTGATTCCACTACAGATTGCAAATATAATATTAATTTAAGCAAAGAATTAATGCTTTCAGAGCATATTAGAGCCTGGATGCTCTGGCTCATTACACAGATTTCAGTGGCAATCTGTCTCCAAGCCTTTGGCAATGCCAAAGAGATAATATGGCACACAGGGTCCCTGTGAGAAGCCAGGGAACAAAGGGACGACTCCTGAGCCAGTAGAAGCAGCCCCTGTGCTATTCCTTTAAGATCAGGAAAAACCAACCAATCAAACAAATCAAAATCAAATCAAAACAAAGAAGTTTTCTGAATCTCTGACTCTGTTAATCCTTTTTACTCCTGCAGAATGACTGTTTTGCTCAGACTTTTGGTCCCCCTCCTTTAGTAATTATCCTGTTTCTTGCCTTGCTCTTTTCAGATTAACATCCTCATCTTCTTCATATCAGACTTGGATAAGGCATTAGGCAGATGTCATCCAAACTTGAAGCTAAAAATATATTTACATTTTGTTCTCTGTTAGGAAATTTCCTTTTTCTTTTGATACTGTAATCATAATCAGAAAATCTGTAAGTATTACCTACAGCCTCTGACGTCTCCAAAGACAGCAAGATTAACAACAAGGCCTATAATACATGTACTAATATAGTCCTCACATGTAGAACAGAAGCTGAAAATGAGGATGGAGACACTGCACGCATGCAGAGCCTCACGGCTTTGGAATCCATTAGGAGAAGTGCTTTTGGCAGCAGCAATTGCTATCAGCTGTCTTACCCCTAAGAATTTTGTGATATACAGGCCATGTTTTGCTCTTAAAATTGCACCATGAAACTTCTTCAAAAAGCCAATCATTGATGACATCCCAGTGAGACCTTTTTTACTTAAAGCCTTGCTCTAAGGAATTTTAAAGCAGATAAATAAGGGGTTGCCCTGTTTTGTTGAATGCAAGAACAACGTGAATCAGCTCTGCTGGCAACTACTTCCTTCTGAAGACTGAGTCAATTTACAGCTTCAAAAAGAGCAACTGATAACGACCAATGTGTATAAATTGTTTCTTATAATTTATTGATCAGCATGTCTGAATAGTGATTTCCCACTGTTTCCCAGTTCCAACGACTAATAGCTTGAGAGTGTTTAAATATTAAATATAGCTGGAAGATCCGTTTTCCACAAGCAGGGGAATCCCATTGTTTTAGCCCTTGCATGGTTATTGTACTATGAATTATTGAAGAAGCTGAATTGCAAGGTTAAGGCTCCAACTCTGACACAGATCTGAGAAGAGCTGGCTAAAAATTAATGGGGAAAAAACCCAAACAACCAAAGTTTGACTGTTTGTTTCATTAACATTCAAAAACTGATATTATTCTCATAACCAAATTACACTGTATAACAAACAAATCATGAAAGCAGACACCCAACACACTGATGCCATCAAGATTTCCAATAGTCTGTTTAGTTTTCTTGGCATAAGACCTAGGAACAAAAACAGTTCTGAACATACAGGGCAGAGTCATGGGCATGGGTGGATTGCTAAAGCAAGGTTTCATAAGGACACCAAAAGCACTTCAGAGAAAGCCAGCTCTTCTAACACAAACACTGAAATCAACTTGGTTAGAAAAAGAGATTTCCAAACATTTCTTGATTAATTTGTAGCTGTTGACTAGATGCCTGAGTGTGTTTTCTCAGTCTGTGCTCAGAATTGTTCCCCTGTAAATAAGGATGTGTTTACAATACCTTTTAGGAAATGGGTCCCATGTTTATCTGAAGATAAACATATTTTTCTGAAGAGACCTGCTTTTTCTTCAAGGAAATGTTTAACTATGAAATACCAAAAACACTATGGCAAGGTGCCATCTCTATTGCATCACGTGTAAATGTCAAGAAGAGGAGACCATTGGTGCTTTGAGCTTGGTAGTTATTTATTTCCAGCACTAAAGTGGCAGAAAATCCTCTCCTTCCTACATCAGAGACCAAGGAGTTTCAAACTTTGAATCAGTGCTAAGAAAGCAAACACTTTTTGTTTAACTACCATGAAGCAAAGCAGACCAGGCTTAATTTCACTGTAAACAGATTTTATTCACCAGAATTGTGTTTCCTTTCCTCCAGCCAAGCTTCATTACTCACTAGAACAAGAAAACAGCATTGGCAAACCAGCCATTTCTTTAAAATAGAGACACATTAAAAACATATTAAGTAAACCTAAAGCTCACAGGCAACTTATCTTCTTTAAGGAACAAAAAGTCAAGTATTTAAAGTATCTTGTTTGTCCTGCTGGTGATGAATTTTAACAGTAAGATGAGTTGTAAACTACAAAGTACCATGCACACCAAGCCAGGTTCCAGGTATAAGGCACCACAGCCATCACTAGAAAATTTTGGAGTTCAGAGTTTGAAAGATAGAGAAAGCTCCTTCCTGGAAGAAACCATGGGGGCTCAGATTGCATAGGCATGCTTTTTCTTTTGAATTTTTTGGTGCATAAATTAAGTGTTCACTTACATAATAGCTGCCATTGTCACCTAATGACAAGTCTTAAATTCTCAACTTGCTTTTGATTTCAGGTTAAGGGTCTCCCAATCCTCTGAAGAGTGTTGAGACCAAAGATTCATCCACAAAAATTAAATTATGTTGCTCTGGTCATTTACAAACCAACTTTGCATTTTTCTACAAATATAAATTTCTATGTAAAAATGCAAAGACTCTTCCCTTGATGTTCTCCATGTTGGAAAACCCTTGTAGTACTCATACTAGGATATGGAAATTTCAATTGAATACAACTGTTGCTACAATTCTGCAAACTATGAAGGAGTTAGACTATGATACACAAGCTGCATGGAAAATTTAAGCAAGAAAATAAATATATTTTTTTAACTAAATTAATAAAGAAGAATGTTTTTGTAGAAGACCTTTTCTGTCCAAGGACGGTTTAGAAACAATATTGTGATTGCTGATGACTAAACCAGATTGTTCTTTCTGGTTATGTGGAATAATCAGAAGGAATACGGTGAGAAATTAATAAAATCTCGAACAGAATAATTCATCCACCAGATCAGCCTTGTGGGCCAGTTTGTGCAGTCATTTTTCTTTTCTATTTTGGAGCAAGGCTTGTTGGCTTTGCACAATGAACCTGTATCTTATGGAACATCCCTGTACTGCCTGGCTTTTCCTCTCCCACAGAATCACAGGATGGGTCAGGCTGGAAGGGACCACAGTGTGCCATCTGGTGCAACCTCCCTGCTCAAGCAGGGTCATCCCAGAGCCCATGGCACAGGACTGCATCCAGATGGTGCTTGAGTATCTCCAGTGAAGGAGACTCCACACTCTCTCTGGACAATCTGTTCCAGTATTTTGTCATCTGCACAGTAAAGAAATTCTTCCTGATGTTCACAGAATTTCCTGTGCATCGGTTCTGCCTGTTACCTTTTGTCCTATTGCTTGTTACCACCCCCCGTCTGAAGCACCCTCCCTTCAGACACTGACAGACATTGATGAGGTTCCCTTTCAGCCGTCTCTTCTCCAGGCTGGACAGGCCCAGCTCCCTCAGCCTTTCCTCATAAGAGAGATGCTCCATCTGGACCTACTTCATGTCTCCCTTGCACTGAGGAGCCCAGAACTGGGCACAACACTCCACGTGTGCCCCACCAGCGCTGAGTTCCCTGAACTGGATTGCCCCTGTACCTTTGGGGTGGAGGGAAGCAGATGGGCTGCATGTACAGAGCACCTCTGTATTAATCTGGGCAAGATCCCAGACTACTTCAGAGATGGAATCAGAGGAACGACCCCAGGCCACAAGAGGGAATGAGCATTACTGAATGCCAGTCTATCAATTTCAGCCAATATACTGCACTCATACAAATAATTTGCTGTGATGCTGTGATAAATAGCAAGTAGCTCAGGCAGGGAACAGTCCTGTTTGAATAACAACTGTGTTCTTTACATCTTAATCTCTGAAAAAACTGATGAAATAGGCCCTGCAGGCAAACCATGGGTGATAGGATGCCAAGCAAACCATGGGGGATAGGATGTCATTAAGCTAATTCTTTGCATTAATGTTTAAAAAGCCAATGAATCTGTTGTTTTGTTTAGCTGTATGAACTGTTTTGCACATGACAGCTGCTGGATACTGAGATTAATTGATAGATTATTATGTGTCCTCACAGTTTTAAACTATTAACCTTCAGTAGCATTTTTCAGTTAATCTCCTCTGAAAAGGAATATTGCACTGAAAGTTCTGAGGATTTTTTTCTGTCTTCTTTAGCATCATTTATGCTGAAGTAGAAAATATCTATGTTTAAAATAAATTTTACTGAAGGTACAAACTTTTCTTCATTTAAATTCTTCGTATGGTTATAGATGACCATGTTCTGGCTAGCTAAATTTTTATCAAGAGAGATATTTTAGGAAATATAGCAACTGCAAAACATAGACTAAGCATCCAGATATGCTGCCTAAATACTGACACACCCTGGGGTTTTTTCCCACATGTTGGTCCCCAGAATGAGGGTACAGTAAAATCATGGAGAGCCCCACACAGAAACAGCCATAGAAATTCAGCTCCTTTTGCTTTGTGGATCACCACAGTGTCACAAACAGCAGAGCAGTAATCTAAGTAGTGTCCCCACCCATTATAGGAAGAGGGAAGACCAAAGAAAATAATTCACCACTTTGTGGGTTTCCTGGGTGCCTCTTGTCCATCCTTTCCACCAGGTAGGTTTTATGGGAAGGCCTCAGGAACTCTAGCTTGGTGCAATTTTCATTTGTTTTGGTATAGGGATTGAGCTATTTCAATATTTCTAGTGACCATTTTCCTATGAGTTCTGCTAAGGGACCCTTAGAGTCTGTAAAAGCACCCTGGCTGTGCTTGCTGTAGGTCTCAGCTGCTCCCCAGCAGAGGGCCAGGAGCCCGAGTGCTGCTAGAAACAGGAACAAATCCCATCAGATTCCCCAACACTGTACTCTGGGAGCCTCCACTGTTAAATTCCACTGACAAGTTGATGTTTTCTTCTGTGCCTTCTTTCTGTGCCCTGCTGCCAGTTCACCTTTGTATCAGGCCCTGTAAAATTATCCTTGTCAAGAAAAGTCTTGATTCCTCCCTGTCTGTCTACAATGATCACAACTGTACCCATTAGATGTAATGTGATTTGTACAGGAGAGCTGAAAAATGTTCTTTTAAAGAGCTTGAGGCAGATAGTCTGCTCAGAGCTTGTTCCTGGTTTAACTTCTTAAAGTTAAAAAGAGCTGTTCCTTACTATAATGAGACAGAAATTTTACTTATATAGGAAAAAGGATTCTCCAAGACAGTCTGCCTTCCTTTTATAGCTTCCTTCCAGCTGTGCGTGGGATTTATCACAACTTCTCCTTTTTTCCCATGTGTTCCCTGCAAGCACAGTCTCTTCCTTCAGTCAGGTATTTCTTTTCTGTATGTGTGGTTGCTTCCTCTGAATGACACAAAACTCAAATATTTGTAGAGTCACCTCAGGCCTTCCAGTGTCTTTCTCAAACCAGTGAAATTACAGGCTCCAAAACAATAACAAATATAGCCTCCTTTGGATGTTATGAAATGCCAGGACATAATTTCTAAATGTGTGACTCCTACGACAAATATAGTGTGGTTTTGGATTTTGTTTCCTTTTTGTTTGTTTTTGTAGAAAATACAACACTTGCTTGACTTTTAGTGCCTTGGAAAGGCAGTAGACTTCAGGACAAAGCTATAAAAAATGAGCTGGTACAGATCCATTTGTGGCTTTCTTACTATTCAAGACTGTGCCCTTTTTTTCCCTGGAAGCTGTTTTCAACTGAAAATTCATTGTGCAGAACAAATCATAGTTGAGGCAAACATTTTTATTGCCTGATAACCTTCCCTAGCACCCTTCAACAACAAAAAGAGAAGATCTTCATAAAACCTGGATGTGACAAGCACAGAGGAAAGGACATAAAGAGGTGATTTAGCTACAACCTCTTCTCCCTTGGAATTATCAGCCCTTGATAGAGGGACACCAGTGCTATCTCTGAGCTGCAGAGCAAGAGAAGAAAAAGTATGTTGTCCACAATCTTGTAAGCCAGTGATGAAAACATAAACAAACACAAACATTTAGGAATGCTTTGAGAAAGAGCCAGAGGACTGCATGCTGTTGCCTCCATACCCTAGAGCTACATCTTCATCTTTTGCTTACATTTGAGTGTTTTCTGCAAATTTATTTTATTTGAAAATATTTTCTATTGTTCAGTGCTTTATAGATGGGTATGAGGGATCTACAGTGTCTGCCCCTCTTTACCTATGAATATAACAGCAAATTTCTTGCACATGGACCACTGTGACTGTTTTGAGAAGTAGAAAAATTTTGTATCTCTTTATTAGGAGCTGTGTTTTCTTTGATCTATTAGCAAAGAAAAAAACATATCTCTAAACTGATTGTGATAGAGATTCAACTCCCACACTGTATCTAAGCTGGCTTAGAACCTAATTTATAAAAAGCTGATGACACTTCCACCTGAAGACTGAATACCCCATGTGTTAAAAGTCCCACTACATAATGCAAGAGAAATGCATATAGTGTCAGCACAATTCTGAGGACTCTGTTAAAGATTTAAGAGTTTGTCTCTCCAGGAGCTGAGAGGGCACAAAAGTTACTGACCAAGAAATGACATCAGAATGCACTTAAAAGAAAAAGATTGGTCTGTAGTCCCTTTTTTACTGACTTGAAAAAGCTGATGACACCTTTAACTGCTGTAGTATGAATAAGGTAAATACAGTAGAGAAATATATTTACCTTGTTTAGTAACATCCAGAGAGAATTCCTGGGCCTCCTTCTTCACATAACCAGTTACCAACTCAAAGTTGTCGTAACACTTTTTTAATGGAGTTCCTTTAATTTATGTGGATAAAGTGACACAGCAGGATGTATTAAACTTAAGGATCCGGTAATTTGGCACAACTTCCCTTTAGTAATCACTTGGGCAGTGTGGGTTGTGCCCTGCCAGAATAGAGAGGAGGTAGCTGTCGGCTCACAAAGGCTCGGGTACTTCCATCTGCCACTCAGAATCTCTGGAATAGCTCAGTTTTCGCAGCACCATCTGCACTGAAACATTTCTAGGAATGGGTGGCGTTTTGGGACTACTTGGCATCCCTTTGTCCTCCCTTGTTCAAAAAGCTAATGCTATTTTAGGAGAAGAAGCATGGTTAATGAAGGCTTTTCCATCCTACTACACAAAAAACATCTCTCTTTATGCTTTTGAGCTGTAAATAAGTTAAATCAAGTACCCTGAGTGCTGGTCAGCTACATGGCTTGAACTCATAGAACAGGAGCTTTCAGAGACCATGACAGCTATTTCAGCCTTCCTGCAATGTGAAAGGCTGCTTGAATTCAGGAGAAAAGAAGGTCAGATGCAGAGGTTCCTATCCTACAGTTTTTATTGAAGTGTTCTGCTTCTGTTAAAGGAGTGTGGAAAATGCATTCTAAGGACATTGTCATCAGCAGTACATCAGTACTTCTCTTTCTTTACTCCCATAAAAAGCATCCTC
Source organism: Cettia cetti (assembly GCA_013401135.1). Classification (NCBI taxonomy): domain Eukaryota; kingdom Metazoa; phylum Chordata; class Aves; order Passeriformes; family Sylviidae; genus Cettia; species Cettia cetti. Next base: position 15,563 of record VZUI01089109.1, on the reverse strand, counting down.
AGAAGTTGTATGGCAACCTTTTTTCACAGTTACCACAGGGTTGGAAGCAACTTGGAGAAGTAAAATGTCACTTACGGCCAATACGTCCCCATGCCATTCCTAAGCTGGGAGCCCACTGGGCACTGCCAGCAAGGTGGTGGGGAGCTCTTTGCCCTGGATGGAAGCACCTTGGTGGTTTCCTAACCTGCTCTGAGGTGCTGCTGACCACAGGCTGACCAGAATAACTCATGGAATTTTGTTCCTTCTATTTGCCCAGGTGGTTAATTGTTTTCATTTTTGCTGTACCTGTTTATGTGCCATTTTTTAAAATGCAAAATACCTACGTGTAAGATTTTAATATTAAGGTATCTGTGTGCTGTTTGTTTATAAACAATTTAGAGCTGTATAAAGAGAAAAGAAAAAAAAAAGCTTTTCTGCATGACTGTGGATTGTCATGCACTTAAATTTTGCTTCGAATCAGGAAAACACATGCTGAAGAAGTATCCATTAATTATAGGTGAAATCTACCTACCTTGGCTTAATCAACATCTCTTGCATTCCTTTGATAGATATCAGAGTATTGACACTTCTATCTGCATAATGTACAAAGGAGAATATGAAATATTCCAACACGTGGAAACTAATAAGATTTCTAGAGGGGAGTATGAAGTCTATTGAACAGGCTGCTAATGTATTTGGATTTATTTCAGAGATAATCATTATCACTGGGCAGACAATGCTAAACTACATTTAAACTGATTTTTATTTCACAAGCAGTAAAATATTATGAAAAGATAATAAAATGCCATCATTTAGACTAACACTTCAGATAAGTCCCACAAAGACTATGAGTATTTCTAAAACATTTTCTTTTGGAAAGATATTAATTTTAAGTTAAATTAATTTACTTGAGTGCCTGCAAGACAGATAAATGAGGCCATCAGGAGGAGATCCAAGATGAGCAGTTGCTCTGCACAGGAAGAGCCTACAAATCACAACTGCTAAGGTAGAGGTTTTGATGGAGTGCAAGAGGGAAGGGAATCCACCACAAGGAACACCTGTGAAGCACACGGGTTCACCACACTCTTAAAGGACTGGAGCAGATGAATGGCAGGTTTTTTCCTGTCTTTTCTTCCATTCTTTTACTATGTTCCCATCTGCCATGCAATCACAGTTCAGTAAAAAAGGGTAATAACACATTCATTTGCCAAGCACCTGCACCCAGGCCTATGGTTTGAATTTATTTTTTACCTTCTGCTCACCCTCCATAATTCTAAATACCTGATGTATGATTTGGTATCTCCACAGCATGTCTGCTCTTTCCTTCTGTTGATCTCTCTAACACACACCAAAAAAAGACCTGACAAATATAACAAATATAACTGAAAGTGAACAAGAAGCTACTGTGTCTTAGAGAATTTCTGCATTTGATCTGAAGCTAAACCAATAGTACAACATGTGGACTTGGGCTGTTTCTGCCAGGAAAGAAGAAAACCTGCTGTCAAAGGCACTAGAAAATTTCTCCAAGCTTTAGAAAACAGTGACTGAAATCTCTCCTGAGCAGCACTAGAATACATTATTAAATGCAGAATTGACTCTGATCGCACATCCCTTCTTAAAGGTGTTTCTTTCAGAATATCAGCCTCAGAATTTAAATAAATTCCATTTTATCACTTCTCCACAGAAGTGGGAAAAAACCCCAAATATTTTCTTACAGCATCTGAAGAATCCTTATGACCACTTTTCAAACAAGGTAGTTGCTTTTGCTTTATCTGTCTGAAACCAGGGAATTTACTTACATTGTCTTAGTGGGTTGTTGATTTCTGTAATGACCAAACCATCCAGGTTTTGCAATATCTTTCTGAAAGCTCTGGTTCTTGAAGACAACTTGCTTCAGAGTTTCATTTCTCTTCTAGGAGAATAATCCTGCATTAGCCTTTATATTAACTTCAAGACAGTCCATTCAAAATGTTGAACCTGAGAGGACATAAACCTAATTTCAGGTTTTCAAAATTTGTTGTGACTTTTCTAACAGGGAACAAAACAATCAAGGGCAGGTTTCCTTAACAAATTTTGTAAGAAAGGCTACAGCTGACTTGGGAGCCATAGGAAATGTAATACACCAGGACACAGATGTCCTCAGATTTACTACTTTGTTTATGTTATTTGGAGTTAGAAAAACAATTAGATGGGCAGTTACTTTTATTTCAGCACTGACAAATAGGCAGGGAATGCCTGAGATCCTCAAGATAGAACGCTTCACTGTGGATGAAACAATTTGTGAGCAACAGGACTCAGTGCCAGGGAGGGGAATCTTGGTGGATGAGGTTTGAGGGGGTGGCACCCCTGCACAGGTGTGGGACAGGAGAGCAGAAGCTGTGGAATGCTGCAGGGGGAGGAATCCCTTCAGCAGCCCGAGGAGCTGCCACCCTGAGGGAGCAGGGAGGGAGCACATTAAGGGATGGCAAAGACAAGGCTGAATTGTCACCAATTTTGTGCATGCTAATGCAAAAGGGCAGGCCACTTAACACAATTAATGTTAGCAGGTAGGTACAGAGCAGGGCAGAACAGTTAAAAGCCACAGCAGAAAATGGATAATTTGACTCTATTAAAGTCAATGGGGCATGCTCAAATGTAGCCTAAAGCCAAAGAAATCTCTGAATCATTATGCTTGAGAAGTCAGAGAGGGCTGGTGAAAGGCAAGCACTGCGCTTTCCTTAGCATAGAAAGAGTCCAGGGAATCATACATCAGCTTACTTCACATCCTGGAAGATGCCAGAGCAAGTGTTAAATGATCAATTTGTAAGAACATAAAGGGCAGCAAGGTGGTTAGTAGAAACAGCAGTTCTCATGTATCTCGAAGTTGTTTAAAGGGGTATAGAGGTTAACTATTCTCCAAGGTTGTAAAGAGTGAAACAGAGAATAATTGGTTTGTTTCATAGCAGGGAAAAGTTAGAGGCTAGAGTGGAGTTTAAAGCAACTTCCTACGTAATCACAAGGACAGCAAAGTTCTACAAGGATGTCTATGAAGGCTATGGAAATTAAGCTGGAGGCTTTCAATGACATGTTGGGTAAATATTTGCTAAACAACCCTTCAATGTGACCTCAGAGCAAGAAGGCAAAATTGCAAAAATATATATTCCAGCTCTCTATTTGTAAAACTCCGTGTTTCCTGTTTGGAAGGCTTTTTCCTCACAGGCCTTTTCAATACATCTATATTTTTCTTATAGATTTTCACATACTGTTTTCAGAGACAGTCCCAGATATCTATTGTAACTCCTGCCAGCTCAGAACTTTATGAGGACCTGCGATGTATTCAATGACTTGAAGACCTAAGCTCATCATCCACAAGATTTTATGAGACTGCTACTTTTCACTTTAAATAAATAAATAAGGGGTGGGTACATTTCCTCTTTATAACTTTATAATCCTAAAATAGAGAAAACCTTTGCAATGGGACCAAAGTGTATTGTGACTCAGAAATAAGAGTGAGAACTGCTTTTTTGTAACACTGATACTCAAAAGCTTCATGAATTATCTTTAAAAGTTCAGGACTGGTCATAAGACAAAGAACAATAGATAGCTTCTTTTAGTATCAAAAGCAATTCAAAATAAAAAGGTTGTTGAAATTTACTTCTTTGTTGGGTTTTAAAACATCCTGTTCTTACTTTGCATTAGGGAATTTTGCATGGTTTACATCAGCAAGAATACATGTAACAAACTAACAGGAATTCCTTAACCATGCAATTCAAGCCTTAGGCTCCTGATGAGCTACTTTTGCTTTACAAGTATTAATGCAAAGACAAGAATTAATTCAAAACCTTTTAAGTAGGCCTCGCCTTCCATTCCTTCCTGGACTACCCTTTGTCCCTTTGAAGAGACCTACACAAGAAAATGCAGCTTAACACTAGCCTATTCCTAAAATAAGGAATAATTTTTTTAAGCCCATTACACCCATTTACAAACCCAGAATATCTGTAAATCATGACAGAATGCATTGTGTTGATTTACAACAGCATGACTGGAAAAAGACTGATCCATGATTATGACAGAGCTTGGGTAAGTTTTAGATGTTTCCTCACACCTTGGCAGGAGAATGCTGTCATCACAGTGCTGCCACAGTTATATTACTACATGCTAGATTTTAGCAACATATATGCCTGTTCTCTATTCAGTAAAGTGAAAGAGCTTAAAAAATCTAAAGCAATTCCACATTTTCTTTATGTCTCTTACACTAATTTTTATTTATTATTTCACTGTGATATGTGCTTGTGATGTTTCTCCTTTTTTTTTTTCCCCATTTAAATTTTGAGAGCTTGATTTACAAAACAACCAGAGTCTCCCACTCCACTGACCTAGTTTTGCATCTACACCTACATGTGAAATTTTAGTCACCTAAATCAAGATTCTCCAAAACATCATTTGGCTAATCTCTTATCTAGGCATGTATCCTTATCACAAATACAAATTATGAAGACTCTGACTTTATAAATAACTGATGTAACAAAACATTTGGGTTCATAACCATCATCTGCACTGCACACCTAACATCCAGTGTTTTGCAGGACTATGACCCAGTGAATAACACAAATTATAAGATTTGTATCTGCAGTTAACTCTTGCCACTGAGAAAAAAGCAAGCATGTATTACGTTAAAAGTAGATGGGTAGAAACATTTTGAAAGAATAAGACTCATTTCTGCTTATATTTATAAAGTCTACCCTTCCAGAACTCATGGGACTTATCAGGTGTAAAACTGTTTTACTCTTAAATCAAATCTTACTCTGGAGAACTTGAGCTCTCGAGCAGGTTCCAATGGAAAATCCATCTCACAGTGTGTGTTAGGTTCAGAGAAGCACAGTAAATACAATTCTTCATATGCTAAAAATCCACAATTCATGCAGTACTTTTTACACAACTTGATTATTGCTTGCTGAGGTACTCCTAGAAAAATGTTAGTCTGAAAAATAAACTTAACTGTGCACAGCAGAATGGGAATGGTGATGGGCTGCATTATTTTCCTTTTAATGTCAACACACTGTGTCAGTGTTGTTTTAAACCTGATACTGTAGGAGAGATTATTCTTATTCTACATGTGGGTGAATTAAGGGACTGTTCTCTTACAGTTATGCAACATGGGAAAAGATTAATTAAATACTTTCATTTTAAATCGTAGCATTACTTCAGAAATAATAACATTGTATTAATTCTGTGAGTATGGTTAAATTCTGTCATTATCTTTTTAATTTCAAACATTATGTTTTTCCTTCAGATGAAGAATACAGACTAGGAATAAAGGTATCATGGTTGCTTGTTCTGCACTCAATTTACTCCATGCTCTCTGCCTCCTGGTCCTCTTTTTAAGAGTATTATCTTCATCCATTCTTCATCGAATGAAACAGAGTGTTTGACTTCAGTAAAGGAAGTGATGAAAACAGATGCTTTTACCTCTTAAAATCAGTATTTTTCGATGTTCTAACCATTTTGGAAAAGTAGGGCTCCTAAAGCAAAATACTGGTACCTGAGAAGTGTCATGCAGAATGAGGGGAAGTATGCTGCTGAAATGTTATTTAATTCACCAGCTTTTATAACACCCCAGTGCCATAGCAGGACCGCTGAACTAATCAATTACTGCAAGTAACTCTCTCACAGGAACAGCTGCACAAATAGACTGAGCACTGCAGAGATCACAGGTGCTGGGGTTTTCAGTCAATCATCTGTGCAAGCACAAATATTTGAGGCCAGCGTCTCACATAACACCCTCTCAGACAGCATGGAAACAGGCTTACCACAGCCACTTTAGACATTTCTTACACTCACAGCCTACACCTTCCAAAATCTTATCTGCAGAGCCAAAGTGTAATGCTGACAAATCTCTCTGAAAATCGATTTAGGTTAGAGCCCAATACTGGAAGAATTATTTGTGTAAAAAACCAGCAACTAAAAAACCAGGAGGCAACCTCGTATTGAATACCTTCTCCATGCTCTCCATTTTTTCAAGGGACATGAAAGTACCCTGTATTTCTGTAATGAGACTGTAAAAAACCAACATGGTGGTAAATGCTCCACTGATGACAAATGTAAATGGGCTTGTTTGCATTTCTGTGTCACACAGTAGAAATCTAGTGTTTTGGAGTATTTAACATCTCATGTTAAATGATTAAACTATTTAAGAAATTATTACTCCTTTGTACTCTAAGTGGAAAAGCAGAAAAACCCCATCTTTCAGAAGAAGGAAGAGCTGCAAAGCTGCCATAAGCTGTTTGCTCCTCAAACACTCAGTTCAGAGGAAGAAGTCAGCCTGAGTCCCAAAACCTGCATATTTTATGCTACACTTCACAAAAGTTGTACTCTTTTGCATTGAAAAGCAGCATAATAAAAAGTATAAAACAAGCGAGAATAACATTTGAACAAGCCAGCACTAACTGTGACAGGACAAATAAATACTTGCAAAGCAATTGGCATCCACCAAGGATCAGACCAGCATCTCACCCTCTGCCATAGCACAGGAGAGGGAAAATTTCTCTGCAAGAAAAGAATAAAACTAAAAATAGAATAGCAAATGTCAACATGTTTGCCTGACCTCACTGCAGACATATGGAGAGGGTGAAGGAGCATGGACTAAGCCCTAAGCAACACACTCTAAAATTTAGTGAAATTGCTGGTTTTTCCCTGTGCCCACAGAAACAGGCAGTGAAATCTTGAGTGCCAATGCTTCTGAACACACCTCAGTGTATTTCCTGGGAACTTCACAAGTAAATCAAGTACTACTAATGTTTTGGAATTTGATGAACTCTTCCCAAAGACCTGAACTACATTTACTCAAAATTTACAAGACAGTTGGGATACAGGGGATGTATCATATCACTTCACAAGACTACTTAATCTGGGACTAATCTGGAGTCAGGTTTTGACCCTGCTGAAGTCCAAGACTGCAATCTTATACTGTTCAGCTTAGGCTACATTTTGTCTGGCTGTGCACAACAGAAGGCTGCTAGAAATGCCATAGCACATCCTGAGAGGAGAAAAGTAAACTGGGATCATTCATGCCTCTGCTTTAAGGCCAGAGTGCAACAAACCACTCCAGAGGCATGACAGGTATCTGAGGAAAATGTGCTGCAAGCCAGTCACCATGCTTGAATTCAATCTCTGATTGAATCTGAGTCCACATGGGACTGACCTTAGGTTTAGCTTTCTTATGATTAATTAGCTAATAGATACCATAAATGGAGGCAGTAGTGCAAAGGTTGTAAAAGACAAACCCTAACAGCATTGCACTGAGAGAAACTGCAGAGTTTAAGAAAGAAAGCCAAATATTGTGTTCTCATGCAGTCTCTTTTCATTAAACCTGCAGTAATTTATCAGCATCACAGTCCCGAATTTAAACTTCATTTTTATTAGGCGTAAGGATGACTTGTTCGCTCCCCCACCAGTGTTTGTTGATTGTTGGAGGGGAAAACAAAACAATTTTGTTTTCTTTGTCCTGAGGCTGTACCCAAGTGTTCACCAGCTGTCTCCCCCTCCTCCCTCTTTTCTGCTGAATTGGAGCAAGTGCTTCAGCAGCTACACTGCAAGAGAGATACATGTGGAAAAAAGGATTCCTTCAGCATATTATTTTTTTTTATTACTCTATCTCTTGCCAGCACAAGGTAGAATCTATGACTGGACTGGATAGTCTAACAGGGGACAGGAACAAAGTGGCAAAACCACACTGCAGTAAAAGTTATCTGTAATGCTGATGTGAATCACCAAAAGGCAATGAGGTAGAGACTGAGCTAGATTAGGTAAGTGGAATGACATTATGGAAGGCAGATTTAGCTGGTCCCTCCAAGAGCACTTAGCTCATCACATACAACACAGAGCAACCTGCAGGCTTCCCTAGATTTTATTGTCAATATGACAAAATACCCACGAAACAGAGCTCAGGAAAGCTCTTTTTCCCCCACCAACTCCCACCTCAAAGCAGAGGAGATGGGGTGTTGGAGAAGGGGTTCTTCGTATCCTATAGGGATCCTTCTTGGGCAAAAGTGATTAGGATAGGACAACAAAACCAAATCTGCTGTCATTTTTTAACTTTACTGCATGAGTAAAATTGCCAAACCACATGAGAGGATGAAGGCTTACATGCTCTCAGGAAGACTGAAGTAAAACCACAGTAAATGTTTCTCTGACAGTAAATTGTTGAAAATACTGAGTCATCATACCAGATGAGGAGCTGTACTTTTCCTTTAGTGCTGCTTGAGTTCACATGCTCACTGGATTGCTGTGGCAGCCCATTTGTGCTGCAAAATGAAAAAAACATCCAGTATCTGCAGGATTAGAAGTGACAAGATTTAAAGGAAGGAATTGTAATGTACCCAGAAGCAAAGACCTGTAGTTAATACAGCAGGTGAGCTTTGACCTGATCACAGAGTTTCTCTGTGACCTGCCTGTATAGTTAGAGATTTTAAGAGACTAGAAAAACCCCACCTTAAGCCTGAAAATATCTAGATGAAGATTTTTTCCTACTGCTATTCAGTAAAATCTGAATTTCTCTTTGCTGTGATCAGTGAAAGATGATACCAGATGAGCAGGTGTATCTTCCTGCTCAAACTGATGATCACCCATCAGCTGAGATGTGGTAGCCCTCCAAACATTGGTGTCACTCAACCTCCGAGAGTAACACCTGAGCTAATCATGTAGATGCTGATTAGTGTCAGTGCAGCAGGACACACAGAGTTTTGAACAGCTACCCCAAGAGGAGGCCAAGGGCTCTCCAGATGCAGCTGTTTCTTTCCACTGACTTTAGTATGAACTTAGACAACCAGCCCAGACATAGACCTCTCTGACAGAGACTTCTAAATTTAGAGCAGTGAAACCCTCCCGATGTGCACTCCTAACCCCCTGCACACTGGGAGTAATCTGATGTAATGAAAGAGAGTTCAATAACATTACTTGGTATTTTACATGTCAAGCACGTGAATGAACAATTGCCACAGCTCAGCTGACATACATTGACTATTTTACTTGCTGAGTTATCTTCACTGTGAGAGTGAGCTGTTAATTGTACAATATCCTCCAGCCCCCTGGTTACACAGAAGGACTAAGAGACACAAACCCCTTGGATCTGGGTTTTTTAAGCATCCCAACATTGTCATAGATTTGGCAAGAGGAAATATGGTACAAATTAACAGTATTCACAACATCATATTATCTCTTCTGGTTTTCTCCCCCAAACACATCTGAGCACCTCTAGCTATCCAGAGTCTCAGCACTTCTTAATTTCTCTCTAATGGGTGTGTGGGGAGTCAAGATCAGGCAGATCGATGTTGATTATGGCTGAGCAGATGAGGTTTGGGTTCCCAGCCAAGAGCAAGGTATCATATGTCCTGTCTGTTTTCATCTCTCTGTTTCTCTGTGGATTTTTCATATGGCATTTTGCAGCTGTCTTCTTGAATCAGCTTTTTAAGTACTCTGTTATTCGTATGGCACCCTTGTACGTACTGTTGTCAAAGTATTTTCTTGATATCAATTTGTTCTGAGATGTACAATGACAAATTGTATCCAGAGCCTTGCTTTACCTGGCATTCTAACAGCTGGGCTTACTCAGTGTTGTCTACAACCATCCTTCAGGGCTCAGTAGAGAATGTTGAACTTAAGAGTAAAATCACCATGCAGAAAGCATGCACTTCTCAGTCTTAAAATCCATTCCAAAATAATTTCATTGGTTCTCCTTATGACTCCTCAGTTCTCCTTTCAATTATTTTTTTACCCTTCTGTACTTATCTCTCTATTTAATCCACTACAAAAACTATGTAACTAAGCAGATAAAGCTATAGCATCTTCATACATAAGCGCATATATATGTACATACATTGTCCTCTACATGTCCAAGGTGATTTTTAATATGTCCTCAGATAAAAAAAGCACATAAGTGGCCAGTTTGGGTCTAAACACCAATTGTTATAAATGAGCAAGGGTAATGCTAGCATTTTCTTTATTAGTTTTTGCTGGGCCAGAAGAACAGATGGTGAAGACTGATGCAGGTCAGGTATAAAATGATAAAATTGCTCTTGTGTCATAGGAGCTATGTGAGTTTGAAGTCTCCATAACACCTTTTTTATCAGTACCTGAAGAACCTTCAAGGGTTTTTCATTCTGAGAGAGAGAGAGAGAGAGTCATGACTTCTCAGGAGCTGAAAACCCAAAGCAGGCTTGCTCATTCAAGATTCATGGTTCACCAGTAGATTCAAGGTGCTATTCCTAGGAACATTTAACCTTTCTGGAGCCTACCTGTTCACAGGATTTGCATGGAGATAATGAGTTCACAGACTGGTTAAATGGGCAGAGCCCTGCTGAGATCACTGGAGCTGTGTCCCCAGCTTGGGCCTGGAATCATTGCTACAGGATTCCTGGTGCCTGTATAAGGCACCTTAACTTGCTGCCAGCAAATTTTTACAGCAAGCAAAGACACGAGGTCTTTGCAGCAGCTCACTTTGCCTGGGCAGTCTGGAACAACCCAGGGCATCCTCCTTGAGAAGGAGGGCACATCCCAGGTATTAATGTGGACTGGGAGAATGAGCCAACACCCCTCAGCTGTGGCACTGTGCTCTTTAGTAGTCCCAAGTCAGCTGCTATTCCTTACCACAGGAAGGAGAGTGCATCAAGCAGGGAATTGAGGGAGGCCATGATCCATTCCTCCTCAGAAAATCCATCCAAGAGACAAGCAAAGTGTGTTGGGCATCTTTACAAAAGCTTGATTTAGTGAAAATTAGCTTCACATGGCAAGGAGAAAAAAAAAAAAAATCCCTCTCCATTTGTTGTAGTCAGCAGCTGTCGAAAGAGCCCCAGGGTAAATTTCCCAGTGTAGCCATTATGCAAAGTGCTCACTCCTGAGCATCAGAGGAAAAGTTCAGCAACTTTCATCCAAAAATCTGCTTCCCTAGGGCACATCCCACCTCTTCTGACACGCAAGCAAAATGGGTTTCTTTTACCAGCTCTCTGTGAACGTTCATCACTTTGTGCAGCTCTGCTGTCCTCCCACCACCCCTCATGCTCCCTCTTGGGGAAAGCTATCTGTCACAGTAAAAGCACAAAAGGGATGTGGCAAAGCCACTCTTTCCCAGGTTCATGAACATAGTCTTCTGCTGCAGGACATAGAAAAAGGAACAAAGTAATATGACTGCCAAATCTTTAGTTACTGTAAATTAACAAGTATATGGATATATTTACTTCGTTATTTTCACCAAGATGCCATCAAGAGTCCATCTTGATTCAGATTGAAATAGGAAATTTTAAGGACTGAAACTCCAAGAAAAAATAAACCAAATCATTTTGAGATATCAGATGATAACTAGTTTCTCTCAAAGCAAGTTTCTTTTATAACATCCTGGCAGTGAAACGTTAAAAGAAATGTATTTTAAAGGGACCCAAGGGGCTCTACTAGATCATCCTTCCCTTGCTGAAACAGCCAGAAATAAATTTTCAAATGTCATGTGTCAGAAAAAGTGTAGTTAACAGGGCAAAAGACATAACTTGTTTTGAAAATGCTGCTGCTGAATTCAAAAATCCTCTGACCTGTGCTCGAAATTGTGTGTGACATTTCAGCTTAATACTGAGAGGCCCAATAAAACAGGTGGTGTTTGGAATAATAGGAAGTTTTGAAAATGCTCCTCCAGGGGCTTCACGGAAATGAGCCTTTTTGTCCTGTACTTAGCTGTCAAGTCCAATTACAATGGAACAATTTCAGTACTAATGGTACTCCTACTCCACAAATCTTGGTTAAGAAGTCAGTGACCTGCAATTTGCAGCTAGCAGGAACTGCATATAAATTTCGTTTTAGAAAACTATTTTAAAGTACTGTAAGAAAAATTTTGTAGTCATGCATCACACGAAGCAGTGGGCAGATAATGATTCTTGAATTATAATCTTAGCACCTCAGTTTTCCTGAAACTCCTTGGTTAGGCATTTTAGTGTTATAACTGAGTAATGCCAGGTAGGGTTTATGGCTCTGTTGGAGTGACAAACAAAGATATGAAAGCATACAGATACATATATAATACCTTAATAGATTGATTACTGCTACTCACATTTTGATGTTCTTGGTCCACACATGAACAGTGTTGTGCTGAAACCTTAGGTGAAATTATTTTTCTCAGCCTTGAAGCGGTTGCACAAGCACACAAAAAATGTGCTTTTTTTTTTTTTTTTTTTGAGTGTGATTAAAATAATAATAATTGGTGACACTTGGTGGAAGATTGGAGATCTTTGCAAGTATACTGGAAGCATTTAAATACAAAAATTAGGTAAATACTCACTGAGAACAAAACATAGCTATCAGCACAGATACAGTTTCCAAACAGTTTAACAGTTTCTAGTAAAATTGCTGTCTAGATTGGAAACCCACTACCAGTTTGCTAGAGCCAAAAAAGAGAGCATGAGGGCAAGGACCTCATTATTGAGGTCCCGAGACAAGAGAAATCAATAAATAGTGCTATTATACTAAAATTAAGGTAATTCAATATCCAGAAAAATATTACAAGGAGTGAAAGTGCTGCTTGCAGAAAAGTTAATAAATAAAATCATGATAAATAAAGCAACTTAACAGCCATACATCTTCATGGAGAACACCCCACATTTGGAAGTGGCAAATAAGGACAGTGGTAAATGTAGCTGGGGCAAACTTTTTTTGAAATGACAAATAGTTTTAAACACCAGAGAGCCATGCTAAAGCCATTTGAGACCTTCAAGTTTTATGTTAAGACAGATTGCACTAAAAAAAATCCCAGTAGTTTTATTGCATTTTCAGCTTAGTAAAAGGCTTACAGAGATTTCCAATCAGTTTCTGTGATTTACAAAACACTCCACAATAAGATGGTCCTTCTATCCAGATTGTGCTACAACTGTGGAAAAACAATTCTTTATGCATGTTTTCTGCTTGATAGCACTTGTAGAGCCACGGGATCATTCAGGTCAGAAAAAACATTTAATTCATCAAGTCCAAGAGTTACCCCAGCACCACCAAGTCCACCACCATGTCCCTAAGGGCCACATTTACATGTATTTTAAATACCCACATGGATGGTGAACTTGTCATATATTAAAAAACATTATTCTTACATATTTTTTTCATATAGAATAATTCTTTTGTTCAGCAGGTTTGCAGAAGTTATGCAGGCAAAACTGTTAATATACATTTCTACAACGTGAAAATTTACCATCTATTGACTGACCTCTAGTGGAAATAAGGCAAAATTTGGAATAATTTTTTAATTGTCATTTCATAGTAAGATCATTATGGGATTTTGGTGTGCTAAAAATTTATTTGTATTATATATTTGCCTGTATAAAATAAAAAACAAGTTTGGATACTTGTGACTTTTCCTCTCAGTGTGTACCCAAATACATTACTAGAATAGCTGGAGCAAAGCTGCTGCACAATCAGAAACCAGGTCTTTAGTTTGGTTTAAACTAGGTAGTTCTAAAGTGGCAATGAAACACATCAACAACACAGATCCTGGCAAACAATGCTCTGCAGCAGAGGACAGACCCTGCTGTTTTCTTTGCGTTGATCAAAACCACTTGATCATTATAAATAACCACAAATTCTTACAACAACCTCATACATTTTCATCTCTGTGCATCAGTTTTTTCCATCCACAGTTGCCACCTGGCTCCATTGCAATTCTACTCTTGGACAGATGTTTGGATTTCCTCCCAAAATCGGGGTTGAGGCCTCACCCAACTGTAGTGATATGTGTTTTCTTCACATTTTATTTTCTTCCCTAATTTCACCTCTCCTGTAAGAATTCCTGATGGGTGTTTAAAGAAATAAGGGGTGAATGCATACATGTGCATTAGACACCAATTTCATTCCCCTCTTTGTAGGACTTGGAAATATTGGAAAATTTGATCAATAGAGAGAAAGCTGAGTATATTTCTTCATTACTTATTCATCATGCCTGTGTTTGTTTGCCTGATTACTAATGAAATTCCCTTTCCTCTCCCCTGACTCTGTTGAATTCCAGATACATCTTTGCAATTAAGCTTTTCGTTCTGTAGCATATGGTTGTTGATGTTTTTCAATGAGGAGAACATAGTAGCATCTGGAGGGCTACTGGAGGGTGATTAAAAAATATATTAAATATAAAGTAAGCCAAAACTCAGCCTTGTAAAGACACCTCAATCAATCAAAAAATCCCTGTTGGAGAAGATATTAATACATTATGTGTATGCAGGAGGCAGCACCTGAAAATTTTGGGCTTGCTACCTGCTCAGCTCAGCCTGACTTGTTCCATTATTTGCCATCTTTTTGAAACTTGGGGAAGCAGCCTTGCATTGCTGTGTGATGGGATTAGAGGAAATGTGAACAGCCTGTGTACTGCAAACATTATACAGGAATAATGGGAAAAGTCTGCAGTATGTAAGCATTTGACTTAAAAATAAGGAGATATTTTGGCTTCATACATATGGATTCCTCCAGTATCATTATCCAGCACCCTAAAATACATAAAAGCTCTCAGTTCAGCTCCATTTCGTGGTCCAAACTTACCTTTCTAGGGAGTACCCTGAGCTGTTTTCCAAACTTACACTCCCCATACACCCCTCCATCCTAAACTGAGCCAGAGTCTCTTCTCCTCCTATGGCTTTTGCTTACTGGGGAGGCCCTCTCTGACTCCCATTGGTCCAAGTCAGCCTCACCATCCTGACATCATGACTTGCATTTCCACTTCTGTTCCCCAGCTCCCACTAAGACATTTACACAGTTAAACATTTCCTTGCTTAATGCAAAAGCAATAACAAAATCACAGTGGGAAGGAACATTGAACAAAAATACTGATTGGTTTTAGTAGGCTTTAGAAATACATACAAGAAGGGTAGAAAATAAAGATAGCTTCTACATTGAAGCTGGATGGGATACACTACACTACTTAATCTTCTTCACATATTTCTTTCCAACATTTTTGATCATGTTTATTTTATAAGTGAAGTCTATAAATCTGTTTTGGTTGATATGTGACAATATAAGGAGAATAAAATGGCTTTGTTCTGTTGGGTTTATTAAAGAGATTTTATACCATTCCTGGAGCTTGCTTTATTTTTTTTTAACACTGGCTCCTCTTCCCATTAGCAATAGAGTGAAAGTGCAAAAACTAGAACACCCCCATTTTCAGTAGAGCATTTAACAATTCAGGGAGAGGCAGGAAAGCACTGCTTTTATCCTGAATGGAATACTGTTTTATACAATGCAATTTCCCACCAATTGTTATTCACAAAACATGTGGAGACTATGAGGACAAATTAATTTAATCACTTGCTCTTTTTAGTTCTGATTCAAAACTTTCCCAAAATTAGACTTGCCACAGCGTTTTATCTCAACTTTTTTGGTCTTTTTGCCCTGTTTTCATGATAGTTCTACTCTTTATAACAGGTTTCAAGCTGCTCCACTTGGCTTAAGTGAGATATCCTCAGAATTTTCCACTGGGTCATTAACATCCTAATCTGGGTTTGCTAAAGAAGTAAAAGTTTTATTCTCTTTCATTCCTGGGTAACAATTTTTACAGAGGAGAGGAGAGGGGAGGGGAGGGGAGGGGAGGGGAGGGGAGG
>VZUI01089106.1:0-37712 GCA_013401135.1 Cettia cetti | reverse complement strand
TATTATATTATATTATATTATATTATATTATATTATATTATATTATATTATATTATATTATATTATATTATATGTAAGGATAATTATTATTTCTACAAAGCTGAATTGTATAATATGGTTCTTGGAAAAATCAAAAGAAATGTTTTGAAGACAATAAAGAAAAGGAACTAGGTGAGTAGCTAAGCAACGGTGAAAATAACATTTTTTAAAAGTAAGAGAGGATTTTTCACCATTGCCAGTGAGAGAGAAAGTTTATGATGATCAAACTGATCAGTAGTGCGAAAATAGGAATTATGGACTGTGACTAGAAAAAAGAAAAAAACTAATAGAAATATTAATAAAATAAACAAGTAGAAGCTAAATATGAGTGTAAGTTCAAAAGCTTTATGTTATTGAAAAGTGTTTGCTTATCTAATTCTTTCCAAATAGGTGATTGAATTATTTGAACTATGTATTCCAAATAAACTTAGATGAATGACTCATAACAGTAGCTACCCTCATGACACTTATGCTTCTTGGCACACTTCTACAAATTCTTTTCCTGCCAGTTTTCACAATATAATTTGTGTCATCTGAAGAAAAACTGTGTGGTCACCTGAATTAAGAACTACTTCCAACCCTTCATTGCTTTTTGAGAAAGTACTAATTTTCCTGTGACTCTTCCCAAGCAGTTTTAATTAACTGGGACCAATGCAATCTTAGACACTAACTAACCTTTGGACAATTTAGGCATTGCCCTGTTCAGTGCACTTTGAAAATCTCATTCTTCCAGAGCTGATTCTTCTTATGCTAAATAGGGACACTGGGTATTCATATTGAAGATGCTAATTAATTATTGTACCACTTGAAACTTTTCATGAATGTAGCTTTTTATTCCTTAGACATCTACAGGATTAAGTACTGTGGGTGTGAGGGGGGTGTGTATGTGGGGGTGTGTGCATGTGTGAAAGAGAGAAAAAGAGAGAGAAAGAGAAAGAGAGAGAACGAAACAGGCAACAGAGATTAGACTCACTGCACCTACTAGATAGGCTAAAAGAACTTGTGTTGACTGTTAGATGATTAAATCATTCTATGAATTTATCAAAAAAGTATTTAGCATAAATAGTTCCATTGCCTTTCAATCAAGGCAATGTTATCTCTGTGCAATAAGGTATTTTAAATTTAGAAAATCCCATCAGAGGTTTTCTGTGTCCTTAAAATTTTTGGTCTGTTGCTGGGTAGGGTCTGTTTAAAATACAGTCTATTAATAGAGAAAAGGTGGAGAAAATAATTTTCTTCTTTTTAGTCAGTTATCAAAAGAGCAAATATATTCAAATTTACTATCATGACCTTGATTTTCAATAGTCACTAGTGATTTTGTAAGACAGACATTTTATTTCAGATGACTTAAAACATAAACCACCTGATTTTCAAAACACTTTAAAATGTAAACCACTAAAGAACAGGCACTTTCACTTTTGGCACCTGGTTATTGAAGACTCAATGTAAGATTTGGAATTGTGCCAGCCGGTGACTCAAGTAAGTTTAACCAACTGTAGAGACAGAACAGAAACCCCTATTTTTGTTGAACTTGCTAGGTACTACTGTTTAGCCCATATTATAAAAAGACTTCACTTGTTTATATAAGTAGTTTTTTAATTCAATTGCTACCATTGTAATATGGTTACAATGCTAGCAATGACAATTGCTCCCAGTTTACATAGGAGATAACTCAAGTAATCAGAAGTTAAAGCTTTCAGACTTTATTCAGCTCTTTTCTGGTTACAAACAGACTTTTCAGATGTTGCTGTTAAAGAGAGCATTAAACATTTATATAGATACTGGAATGTTCAGTCGCATTAGAAAGGATATAAAATAAGAAAGAAATTTAAACTTTCATGCCCCTGGGCATAACACTAACTGCCTGGGGCTGAAAAGTAATTTCCCTTTTGGCAGGTTATTCCAAACTTTTTATTATAGTCAGTATAACTTACTAACCTCTGCCAGGAACAGGTTACTGGACAAATGGACTACTTATTTAAACCCTTAAGATATTTCATGTCAGATTTAGAAACCATCCATTCATAATGAGGTAAGAAAGCAGAAAGCAGAAGGAAATGCATTTTTTTAATTACAGGCTCATCAAAAGCAGGTTAGAAAGTTAAGTACTATAACCTGATCTTAGATCCTGAGGCAATCAAGTCCTACAGAAAACAGAACCATTTGTCTGATTAATACTTGTAATCAAATGGATGAAACTGTGGGGATTGCTAAAAAAAAAAAAAAAAATTGCTGGTCTGTGCTTCATTTATTACTTGAAATGCATGCAAGAAAAAAATATGGGTATGGTATGTTTAGCTCCCAAAGGATGTAAAATTCAATTTTGACATTTAATAGGAGGATATGAGAAAAGGTTAGATGTTAAATAAAATGCTGAGACATTTGTGAGTGGGATGAAAAAGGAAGATTGTACATAATATGGTGGGTTAATATAGTACCAGCAAGTTATCACAAATTATTTTTTTAATATTAAAGCTTTCTTCACTCTATATTTGGGGTAACCTCCTATTCATATACAGTTGCTGCATTTTTAAAATATTCTATACCTTTGGGTTGTTAATTTCTAAATCTTCCAATCATCCAATAACACAATTAATGAATTTCAATCAAGAAAATATTTGAATGATGACATATTTTAATAGTTTAAGTATTAGCAATATTTTCCATGTAATGTTCTGCTTAAAAGTCTGTTGAGGTGTAGTTGCATAAATCAGCTTCTGATTTATCTTTTATTTCACAAACTAAAATCCAAACAATTAATCCCACAATATTCAGGGTGATAAGGTGTACTGCTAAAAAACTTCCACAATAGGCTACACAATAGTTTTTTTAATTAAAAACCACTGGAAAACACTATCTGAAATTAGGTTTGTAGTTGTGGCACCAGATTTAATAGTCTGATCATTTAATTCACACAAAGGAGTTACTGAAAAGGAGTACAGCTGTAGTGATGAGAACTTCAGCTCTGCTGCCTCTGGGATTCCCAGTCTAACCCTTAGGCCACTGCCATGTGATTGTCTTGCACCTTTTGTCCTCTGGACTTTTTCAATAACTTCAATTTATTTCTGCACAAAAGCGTAGCTTCTATAGGATGGTGAGAAAGGGCTGCTGCATGGTATTTACACAAATCCAGTGTTTTGGGGTGAAACTGGGTATTTTTGGAAGGGCATATCCTAAGATATTTGCCATTATTATGGCCACATTAAATATTCTATGAGACTATAATGCCAGAAGAATCTTTAGTTCTAAAGACTCATCTTTTTCTCTCACCATACAATTATGGAAGGCTAAGCTGTCCACCCAGAACTTTGGTTTAAATGACAGACATTTGTGTAAATGACAGACAATAAATAAGTAGAGTATGATCTAGGAAATTCTGGGATTTTTTTTCCCAAATCTATCCTGTGTATCTTATGATCTTGGATAAGATGCTAAATAGATCATGGTAAAAATAGAGCATGGTTGGTAAAAATAGGAAGTAACAATTTTCTTGATTATAATAGAAGTGATAGTAAAATATTCCAAAGTGAGAGAATTATTCCACATTATATACCAAAATACCAAAGGATAACTGAAGTTGTGCAAGAGCATGAAGGTTCATCAGCTGCTAGACACCTGAGCAACACAATTACAGAAAGATAATTCTGACAGCTGACCTACTTGCAATATGCTGGTAGTGTTCAGAACTCTGCTTGATTTGTGTGGTAAACAAATCTAAAGGAATGAAAAAGACATGTAAAAATAAAATTCTGCATAGGAAGAGCTGATATCTGTCATCACTTGACTATACTGTGGTACTTCGAGTTCATGTGCCTTGTGATTGTAATGTCTGGTGTATTTCATCAGTGTTAATACTTGAGGTTCCAGGCAGTGTAAACTGCTTACTAAAAGCACAATCTATTTTCTTGACTTTACCTTTTTCTCCTTGGACAGTTCTGCACTAAATTATCCATTTTGCAATTGCTTCAGCCCTGAACAGCTAGTGCTTTGTGCATGCAATGACAGATCGCCAGTATTCATGTTGCATCACCTAGGTATGTTATCCTAAAGGATGAATAGATGGAAGAAATGAACATCTTCTGTGCTATGATGTTTCCTTGTCATGGGAAATCCTGCCAACTGAATTGAAGATCCTTAGATTCATTCGATGATCATTCTTTACTTACACCAGCTTTCTACTTTCTCCGTTGGTGTTTTGGTTTTCTGTATGAGGCTGTGCTGCTGAGATACACAGATTTGCTCTGTCACTCTTTCAGATGCAGTTGTGCATGTCTGCTAGGAGTACCAATTCCTGATCTTTTTGCAACATCTCTCCTTGCTCTCCAAGTGCAGTCTGGCAGTCTAGTCTCTCTCTTGGGCCATAGGGAAGTGTTCATGTGGCTCCTAAAACATTAAAAAAATCAAGCTTTAAAATATCCTGTCATCCTTTAGTTTCTTAGTGTCCTACTCTTTACTTGTGCTCATTCTTATTTAACTCCCATGAAATCATACCTTATTGCATTACAGATAAAAGCCAGAAACAAAACCCAGAAGGCCTGTGAAGAGGCCTTAGAAAGCTAATCATGATGGTCATGAGAATTTTGCTACTGATTTCATTACTTCCAGAACAGGCTTCTCATTTGGTGTTACACATTTGAAGCTTGAACCCCAAATATATCAATTAAATAACAACACCTTTAAATATGTGTTCATGTGTGCCAATCTTAGTCCTCTTGGCTTTGAAAGGAAAAGTTTGCTCTTCATGCTCTGGATACTGTATTATCTGTTATACTTATGATTTCATTGAGCTATTTCTATTCACCAACCTACATGATAATGTAAAATGTCATGCACATTAATATGATGACATTAGTATGAAACAAAATAGTTTATTTTACAGGAAACTGGTTGCTTAGATGCTTATTACAGGAATGTGGTACATAAGGGTACTGTAACACTGTTAGGCTAAAGAATCTAATCTAAAGAATCGTAATTATCAGTCTAAAGAAATTAGATATTGATGCAACTGCCTGCCTAGCATCAAAGTCACCACCAAGTTTACCAAGCACAGAAGACCTAATCAGAGAATGTATAAAATAGCTGATGTGGACCTTAGATCTACTTCATCCATCCTTCTGTCTCCAACAGGTCTGATAAAAAAAAAAAAAAAAAATTAAAGTCATGCAATAAAGAATAATCTATTCAAGTGTTTCATTATTTTTTACAATTAAAATATTTCTTTCTCTATGCCTAATCAAACAGTCCAAATATTGCATTATAAGTCTATTAGTTCTGCTCGCACACATGATGAACTTGAAGAAACAATGATGTCTTGCACTTCACAGAAATCTTTCATGATTTTGAAGACTGTCTCAGACTCTGAAGACTAAATGATAAACCCAGCTCCTTCCAATATTTCTCATAGGTGATATATTTTTGGTTTCTCTCTATTTTTCTTGTGTCTTTCTGAGTATTCCAGCTATCCTCATTTTTTTTGTATTTGTTTCACAAAATCATAAAACATATGAATGTAGAAGGAATATTGTTTGTTGTGTTTACAGCCTGCACTGCTCTTTAGAAAGCATGCATTTTCCTTATTCAGCATATTGTTGCCTCATGCTTAACTACAATTCACTATAATATCTAAATTTTCTTTTAACATAATCCAGCATTTATATGGATAATTATTGCACCAACTCTCTGCTCATCATTATCAAATTCAGATCACTGCACTCTAATACCATTTTCCAAAATTACATCAGTCTTTACAACCATCTTCAGACTTAATGGGCATATTCTCTATTCCATCATTTCATCATGTATATCCTACATACATCTCCATATAAATGCATAAGTATTTATATATATATATGTATGCAAATATAAGAGAATAAATATTCCTTGAGGCATGTCACAGTTGAATACTCGGGATATTTAAATTTTCATAGCCTGTATAAGTTATGTGATAATGAGCCAGTCTTCACCTAGACAAAGGAGCCCAAAGCAACTATGGAAGCTGTGGGAAGCCAAACACCGCAATTTAACACCTCTGTGTCTATTACATGAGTCATCAAACTGTGAAAGTCTCACCTCACAGCTATGAAGGAGCACTGAGGCCCCTGGATCCACCCCACTGAGTACAACTAACACCAGGAGCCAGAGGGGGGGCTGGCTGGGTTGCCTGGCAGACTTCTCCATGGGTACCAGGTACAGGTTTTGCTGTGGAGTGCAGGGCAGCAGAGCATTTCAGAACTGCACAAGACTTCTGAGGTGTTTAGGGGATCAAAGTCAGTAAAATGGGGATGGTTTGGGGAGCATCAAGTGTGGAAAAATATAGACAGGATACAAATTTTAACCCAGTGAAGAGAGTACCTGTCCAAGCTGTAGACTGCCAGCTTGCCCATGAGAATGCTGTGGGAGACAGTATCAAAGATTTTACTAAGTCCATGTAAATATCCACAACTTTTCTGTCATCCATTGGGAAGTTCATCTGGTCGTAAAACGTGATCAGGTTGGTCAAACAGGCCCTGCTATTGCTAAACCCATGCTTGCTGAGCCTGAACCCTGGCTGGCCATATGTATTCAAGATAATCTGTTCCATAACATTCCCCAGAACGAGGGCAGGCTTATAGGCATGTAGTTCCCTGGATTCTCTTTCTGTCCCTGAATAATTCTGAATTAACTGCAATAATACCAAACAAACTGCATTAGTTTAACTAAGTTCAGAGACCAGTAGAACACCTTTGGAACAAAAAAAGATCCTGACACACAGGTAAAAAAGTACTCAGAGAGTCTACAGAGCTGGGATGTTTAAGAAGAAAGTCAGATTGTAATAGATAGTTTTCATAGTGATTGAAGGTATCATCTAACTCACAAGGCAGGTGTGTGTATTCAAAGAGCTGTAGACTTTAATCTTGCCTGAAGTTCTGATAATTGCATGTTTTTAGTTGAAAATGTTAAAAGATCTTTTGTGTGGTTTGTTAAATTTTTTAAGTACTAGCCTATGCGAAGTGAAATTCAATAAATATGAACATAAGCTGGCTCCTATTGATTTGTCATTGAGAATGTGTCATTTTCCAAGTTATTTTCACTTATAATGTATGCAGAAGCTTTACTGCCTATTCATAGAGTATATTTATAATATTAATTATATACTAGAATATTAATTGCATATTTCTTATCTAATTACATAGTTTCAAAGAAATGTGGCAATCAGTACTAAAAAAGATTTACTCTACTAGAAAAATTAATTAAACACTGCCTTCAGATAGTGTAAGATCATTTGTACATTTTGACTGAATACCTAATTCAGAAAAATATACAGGGAATATTTATATCAAACAAATTATTTTTATCCTGAAAAACAAAATAGAAATAAGTAATATGTATTCAGTTTAATAACAGAAATAAGCTGAATTAAAGAATTTTTCACCTACAGAAGTACTGATTCTTCTTTACTAGTAATTATAGGACAATCCAAAGTATATAAATTTTGGTGGGTTTTTTTGTTTTTTATATGCATTCAATATTAATAAAGTTTCCATGCAGTTACAAAAGAAACAAGCTGAAAGTAAAAGATCAAAATAGTTTATTGAACGTTTTAATAGTTTCTTGTCCAGAGAAGCACAAGTACAGACATAAGCCAAGCATGTTACTGCTTCCAGAAAAAAAAATGAACATTCAGTCCTTCTACTACCAGTTTTTTCAAACTGAATTAATATAAAATGCCCTAATGTTGGAGATTTTTAAAACCCACCAAACAATAGAACAAACAAACAAAAGAAACATGAAGAATTTCTGGCGGCATTGTAACATTAAGATATCACACGTATTTGTTGGTATGACACTGATGTCAAAGCACTTGGCAAAGCTCTTGCAGGTCATGGTATAACCACTGCAACTCTTTCTGGCTGAACTTCATGTCAGTGTTTTCCTGTCTGGACACTCAGATCAGTCTTGCTCTCTGTGGAGTGGTTTGCGCTCCGGAGGTAGCACTGGCTGTAACTTCTGCCAGCGATGTGGAGGCCAGAGAATGTGAGTAGCTCGGGCATGTAGAAGTCCAAGAGAAACCTGCAACCAAAATACAAACCAGTGATGTTATTAGATAATGCAAATAAATCAGTATGTGAAAAATACTAAGCACATGATGATTTGTTAGAGCAGTGGGAGAATGCAAAGAAGAAGAGTGAGTACTCTCTCATGCATGTAATGAAGGGAAAAGAAAATGTCTTTAGTAAAAATTTATTTTTCCTTTTTTCTGATAAAACATTTTTTTGGAACTCATAACAGCAAAGAATTTTTTTTTTTCATTTTCAAGAAAATAAGCTGCTCAAAAAAGGTGAGGCATTCTATAATCCATATAAAGTTTTTTGGCTATTAGTTATTTTGGGCCCAGAGAACAAATTTCAAGTATCCATTTTGAATAAGTTCAACAGAACCTGTGTCTTGGATTTGAGCCATGTGTAGTAACCACACCAGGATACTGGCTTTTCTAAACATGCTGTGTTTATTATTAATCACTTTCCTTCAAAACTCCATTTTGTCTTCAACCAAAAATGAAAATTACTGTGAATTGCAAAGATTTCCCTGAGGATGAATATGTGTTTCTCTACAGATCAAAAACTTTTGAAGTGCTAGGAGTACTTAAACCTAATTCATATGCTTTGCAAACATGTTTTACCATCTTATTATTATTGTTTACTTCAGTAATTTTACTTCACCAATATTTTACTTCAATAAATCAAAATAAAATTCAATTCTGATATTGCTTATAAATGAATCAGATATAGTATAGAAAACAGAATTGCTTAGAAAATCTTAAATAAATTATAAACAAGACACTTTTCATATATAACATGAAGATGGCTAGAGTAAGAAAAAAACAGTCACAATTTCAGACTGAGATAAGACAGTCCATACTTAACACTGAAATTAAGTCTTTTTGTATGGAGTTAATCTCAGTTAATTTGAAAAGCCTGCAGCATAAACCTCTGCATCTTAAATTCTTTGTTTGGGCTTGTAGAGAAAATAGCATGTAATAGGCATCCAGCACCAACAGAGAAGTTATAAACAGGACAAAATCATGGCTAGAAATACTGGAATGTCTGTGTCTGTGAAAATATTGAATAATTCAGACTCCTAAACAGACAGCAGTGTTATAAGTCCACAGAATTAGTAATGGCATGGATTAAAAAATGCATAGGCTTTTGCCACTCTTAAGTCATTATTTCTCATAAGAACAAGGAAACATCAATGATATTATTCTAAAGAATTTTTAAGCAAACAAAAAAGAAATGCTTTTCAATATGTGCAGCATTACATCATACTTGCATACATTATACAGGATACGAAGTGACAAAAAAAACAAAAAAGCAAAAAATAATGATGGAAGCAAAGTCCAACACAGATAACTGAAAATAAATAAACAGTATAGTCTCTAGCCTCCATATTAGGAACCACTGAGGGAAAAAAATGGAAACTTGCTTTATTCTTATATTTCAATGATCTGGTATTGGCTGTTGTAAGAACCAGGAATTAAATGGATTTCTGGTTTGAACTTGTACTTTGCTGCTTAAATTCCTATGCAAACTCAGTTCCACTCCATTTCTCATTAAAAAAAAAAAATATTTTAGCAAGCAGGTAATTCAGCATTTTATGCAAATAGACACCAAATAGGCCCCTAGGAATATCTTCAGCTAATTTTCTTGATTTAATTTCATAGGATTAATGTATATTCACCAGTCTCTCTCTACTACATAATCAAATCAGTGAAGCTGAAGTGGTATATATCTAATTCCATATTCTGTAGCTTGATGAAGCAGGTGCTGAATTACTTGAATATAATTTGGTTACTTAATAACCCATGATATCTAGAAGAATCTGAAGTGGATCACTGAATTGAAGTCTAGTATCATATTTCACTTGCTTGATCCCTTGCAGGGACCACTTTTTCCCAGATCCTTTGCAGGCTTTTTTAGCTGCATTTAAGCAAAGGATAGGCTGCTAAGTGATAACTCTTTTTCAATAGCATTAAGCAACATTTTCTAATGTCTTGACATACTTTTATGTAGTTTGGTTGGTATTTATGGAATTCACAACATCCTTTTTCCTAATTAGCCCATAAAGTGGGCTGCAAATGTAATATTATCATGTTGAGTTTTTTTCCCTGAGCATACAGCATGATAGCACACACATTACAGGCTGGTTCCAAAATACAAAACCACAGCAAATCCCACTGCTGCATATAAAATGTGACAGCATTAGTACAGAGAAAAAATGTTAGAATACTCTTTTCAAACATAAATAACATCTCATTTTCAAAGCTCTGTGTTTTTCTCAGTACATTGCTTGTTACTGATGTCAGCAGGAGGTCTGCAAACAGACTGAGAATATAATAAATTAATCAAAACATGTTTTAAGTTAGGCTGGGAATAATTTTGCCCAGTGGATTACTTCTACTGACCACCATCTACCTTGAAACTAATAAAGAAGCCTCCTTCCTATAAACATGATTTACAACATGACTAGAGTTAAAAAGCAAAACCAGATATTGTTGGGTGATGGAAGCCTTTGCGAAAGAACAAATTACACTGACGTTATAGAACTTTTATAATAACTTAAAGGTTCACTTTAAAAGCACCTTGATGTTTGACTTCTGCAAATAACCATAATAACTTTTTTTCCATTGCCTATTATTATTCTGTACTTACCAGAGCAGCCATGAATTTCACTGAGGAAGAACAGAATTGTTCGCAGAGAATAACCTGCCCTTGTTAATGGTACCCTCATCAAGGTTAAAAATGAAAGAACTCAGAAGACTGAACTAAAAGACTACACTTTTTGCTGTAACAGTGAAATACTGAGATAATCTATTAATTAATCTCTTCACTTATATGCATTATTTTCTCCTTTTACTTAAGAAAATAAGTTTATTCCCTTGAAATACTGTCTTAACTGCAAGAAAAATAAGTACTTTATAGGCATAAACTCTTTGAGGAACATGTTTCCTTTCCATCACAGAGATGCCAGCAATTAAATAGTTGGGGGTTATTTTCACATCATGACCTATTTGTTATCCTTGGTATGACAACAACAGACACTATATTGAATTGAATCCATATTATTATGCCTGAGCTGAACTGTTTAATTTTTTTTAATATTTGAATATTAAGTTGAACAACTAAGAAGTCACTTTGTTAACGTAGCAATTTTATCTGCACAGTAAGTTTTGAATTAATAAAACTGTTTTGACACTGTTACTGTGCTAAAAGCATATTTCCTCAGTGCCTGCCTGCTGTTAGTATGTTAGTTGTATGGAAACTGATTAGTTTTGGCACTGCATTAGGAAAAGATAAGCCTAGGACTGATTGTGCTATCTGCAGTGGTACTTAAAACAATCTTGCCCATTTTGTCCTAATAGGCTTGGATAAACCACTTTTATTAGTATGAAACCTTAAAATTGTATCACTTCCACTGGTTCTAAAATACATCATGAAAATGGGAAAAATAGTATTCACACTGTACAAGAGTCTGTATACATGTAGCATACAGTGAGCACATCACAATTTCCATGGAAATGACAGATAATCAATTTGGATCTCAAGAAAAGGGAAAGTCCAAATAAGGGTGTAATCCTATGTGCTGGTTTTGGCTGGGGTAGAGTTAATTCTCTTCACTGTGGCTGGTATTGGACCATATTTTGGACTTCTGCTGAACACAGGATTGATAAAATAGAGATTTTTTTGTTATTGCTGAGCAGGGTTTACACAGATCCAAGGCCTTTTCTGCTTTTTGTACTGCCACTGCTACTGGCAAGGAGACTGGGGATGACTAAGATGTTGGAAGCAGAACACCACCAGGACAGGTGACCCCAATTGACAAAAGGTATATTCCAGACCATATGACATCATGCTCAGTATGTAAAGTTGGGAAAAGTAGGAAGAAGGGAAGGCTTGGAGTGATGGTGTTTGAGATTCCAAGTCACCATTACATGTGGTGGGGCTCTAGTCTCCCTGAGATGGCAAAAGGAAGCATTGAATTAATCCCTTGTTTTGCTTTGCTTGTGTGCACAGCTTTTGCTTTTACCATTAAACTGTTTATCTCAACTCACAACTTTTCTGGCTTTTACCCTTCCAAGTCTCTCCCAGATTGTGCTGATGGGGGAGTGAGTGAGCAGTTGCCGGGTTGCTGGCTTGCATGAAACCACCACACCCTAACAAGGGTATTCTGAGCTTTCCCAGAGAATGTAAGGTCTACCCAAACAGCTAAATGCAAGTACTGTAGGTCCTAGTCATGAGTTCACTCTGGTTTAGGAACATTCCCCACATTCCTTGCTTCTTTTTCCCTTAGGCCTTCTTTATTTTGCTGTACTTTAAACAGACAAGATTTCAAATTCTGTAACAACAGAAACAATGAAGAACAACACCACTAAATATACCCTGAGGAACAGCACCACAGAACCAAAAAATCTAAACCGTTGAAACTTTAGAAAAAGTTAGACTTTCTAAATTGTCAGTTTTCTCTTTGGAAGTAATAACCATAGAATCATAGAACTAAAGACTATTTAGACTGATAAAGACCTCCAAGATCATTGACTCCAACAATTAAGTCACTGTTCACTACTAAACCATATCACCACATGTCACATTCACATGCATCTTGAACAATTCCAGACGTGTAATAAGACAAAGAGACAAAACAAAAATGCGAGGACGTTAGTACCGCTGTATCATAGCCCTGCAATTCGGAATAGCCACTGCCAGTAACAAGCTTAGACCTGGTATCAGCTCTGCAGGCCTCAAGATTAATTTCTCAGGATTTGTCTGAACTTACTTCTCCTGCCTGGAATTTTTGATTCAGCTTGTTTAGCTGCAACGAATTTTCTAGTGATCAGGTGACTATTGACTAATTTGTTACAGTTTTGCTTATACAGCTTATATTTGCTTATATTTGCATAATCTTGGGATATAATTAGAGTTTTTTCACATACATTAAAAAGTTAATATTCTGGATAGGATGAAATATTTGTGATTTGCAAATAATAATGAGGTATACAGGACCGTACGCATGGGATAATAAAAACAGACTGAATAAACCTAGCAATGGTCATTAAAAAAAAAAAAACAACTGACTGTCAGAAAGATTTCAAGGTGAGCAAAGAGAAAAAACAGTGAAGAACAACAAGGAATATACTAGCACACAATAAAATATATATAATAAATAGAGATAAAAAGTGAAAATCAATAAATGAGGAAAAAAAGTTAGAAAATGTGCTAAATTTGTGGAAATTGAGAAAGAAGAAATCATTGACATCAAAATTCTCCTAGTGAATAATTCAGGGTGCCAGCAACTCATGAAAGCAGCCTTTTTATGTCTTTTTGAGGAGGATGAGTATGCCGACCTTGGGACCCAAAGGGGAAGCATAACCACTGAGATAAAAATAGATACTTGAAAGTGGTTGTGTGACATTTTAAAACTGTTTTGATGAGACTTGTGTATTAATTTGATCATTTGTAGTGCAAAGGGTACTATCATTCTCTGAACTAACTCTATTAACAGTCAGTAAAATACTATAAAGTGTTGTGATTATAATGCAGCTGTGACTCAGTGGCTTCTCATATAATGGAATTTTCCTGGCTTACTCACAACAAAATTTTTGACTGTAGCATTATGTAACTTTAAATTTTCTGAAGCTACATAAATTCTCATTAAGTGCTGCAAAGTAAGGAAAAGCTAGCTTTCTTTTCCTCACTTGATATTTCTTGTCATGTTTTTCTGAAACCAATATGGTGATTTTGACGAAATGTTAATAAACATATTTCACTATTTCTTCCATTAAAAAAAACCTCCAAAACAATCAAAATTAGAAAATTAAATGGACTGTTTCATGATTTCCTCACTTCGTATTTTGACTTAGGGGGATTGTTACTGAAATTTCAGTTACAGCAATAAAAACATGAAAAATACATGAAGCACTTATATCTTTGTTACAGATGATGTAATAATCACATTTCAAAGTGCAAAATCAGAAATCTTGGAATATCTAGATCAGTCACAGAAGACAATAATGAAAAAAGATAATATGAAGAAACACAGTGACAAACACAAAAATAGTCTCTGAGGGTGTACTAGAAAACTTTACTTGGGTACCCAAGTACTTACTTGGGTATGAATATACACCTGAAGAAGAAAGATGATGTTGTTTCATCATATTTCAACCTAGCAAATAGTCTAGACTCCTGTCTTCTGGTCTCATTAATAAATGTTTAAATTGTGCAAATCCCCTAAAATACCACTGAAAGAGAACAATAATAGCTACCAAACAAACTAGAAATAGAAGTAAAACTACAAGTGGCACACTACCTGTGTACTTGAGAAATTTCATCAGCCGTAACAAAACTACAGTTTAAAATGCCAGTCTCTGGTTTTGTAATCACTTTTGTTTAGGTCTTTTATATTCTGGCAATATTGGACAGGCCTTTCAAATGTCATGGCCAATGATAAACATGCAAACACAAAAACCAAACATTTTCTCAAACCAAAAGAAGATAAAGCAATAGAAACAATCACAGTGTTTGAAATTATATTTTCTATTCTCTGATGTAATATATTATCTTTTTTTTTTTTCCTTTACATGCAGGTTAGGTAAGAGCTTTATACATAGCCTTTCACATGGCACTACAGAATATCAGCTATATACAAGATTTTCTTCTTAAATTTTCTGTTTTGTGACACAAACTCATTGGGGGTGGTCAGGAGTAATTCTGGAGCAGCAGAGGTCTAGTCACACTATTTTTTGCTGTCTGGATACTTGCCAGTTCCAAGAGAGGCTCTAAAAGGTGCCACTACACATACGATGAAAAATCCACTAAAATGGCAAAACCCTGAGTGATTTAAAGACGGCCCCATTCAAGCAGGCATAGAGTTTCAATAAATTTTTCTAGATCTAGTATTTCACTACCCATATTCCACAGCCAATCAGCTGCAGTTTGATGATACTGATATTTTTAAAGACTGGGAATGGCAAATTTGCACGGATGTCGAAAACCATGTAAAGGGACCAGGCTAATGAAAAAGATGAGAAGTTCCAGAATATTTGTCCTCAAAATCAAAATAAATCCTTAAGATAGGAATATTTATGCAACTAAGCAGTGTTTCAGCTATAACCCGAACAAAAATATAAAGCCTGGAACAGCTGTCTGTGTCAAATTAGATTGCATGTCTTTAAGAAAGGTTGTGGCACTGGGTTTTGATATTAGATGGTAGCTGTAAAATGGTCTCACAGAGAATTGTCCCAGTAAATTAATCTCTCAAAAAAATCCATACTTTAATAGAAAGTAAACATGATTGCTATTACATTTCATCTTTTGTACATGGCTGAACCTTGAAACAAGTACTATCAAGTGCAGTAGTAGGAAAAAGGGCTCAATAAAAATAAACCCCAGTGGATTACAGTAAAATCCCAAAGAATCCACTTCCTCTAGTAGAAATATCTGTGGTAATGAACAGTGACAGAAGAAGTAAATATCCTTCACCTCCTTCTTTTATGAATCCAAGAATAATGCAAATATTAGAACCAACAAATCATTTTGTAAATAAACTAATACCAGAATCGGTGTTCTTAAACTTACATCAGCTCACTGAAGCTGGCACGTAACATGGTGTCAATTAGCTCATGAATACAAAAAGTGATAGATGCCTTTCTAATACTTAGCAAAGTGCCAGCCTATTCATCGTTCTTTCTTCTTGTAACTGAAGAAATCAGATCTAATGGAGCCACACATATCTAGTGACAAAGAAAAAAATGCAGCCCATCAATTTTGTTACTAAGTGTTCCATTACAGTTCCATTAGTTTGATAGCTGAAACGGCAGCTCCAGATACAGATAAAACATCTCATATGTGTTTTCCTTCACAGAGCTAGTATGTAATCAGTAAAGGTCTGTATTAGTTATCAAATTCAAAAGTGATCATTTAGGTAGAAAATATATTTTAAAAACCTGAAAATATATAAATGGCATTTTTTTTTATTTTAAGAAAGTCTTAAACAGTGAAAATATACACTTAAAATTATGCACATATCACATATATGCACAGACAAAATCACAAAAAATCATGTACACGATAGAAATGTATTTCAAATGCAATTGTTGATTCCCAGAATTAATAAAATTCCCAGAATAAATAAAGTGTTAGCACAGAATAGCCGTGTGATGTAACTATAACAATTGTGATTGCACCCATCCAACATGGTTTTGCAATTTAAGCTATTCATATAAGACGAGATGAGCACTGCACTGTAATGATAACTCAGGTTATTGATTGAATTGAAAAAAATGTACTAAATATCAAAATAACAGAATTGCACGCTCATTTTTCTATCATGTCTACATGCTTATATAAAGCCAAGTTACCAAAGAGGAAAAGGAAGGAAAAGGTACTGAAAATAGAATATATTTCACATATGAGAATTCTTTACAGTAAAATGTTCAGAAAAAGACTAGCTAACATTGAACCATAATTGAAAATCAAAGAAGTAGTGCAGATTTAAAGGAATTTAGTATTAAGTAGTGCATCACTTATTTATCTCTTAAAGAAATCAACTGTCAATGCCATTGCCTAAATTAAATACAGTAACATGTTTAGTACCAGAATTCCATGAACTGAATTCTATTTCAATGCCTTTTCTTGGAATTGCCATGGATATATTATTGAAAAGGCCACTATAGCTAATGAACTTCACTTATTCACGGACTTTTCTGTGTTTTCTGTTCTGTGGCATATTTTTAAAATAGAGGTTAGCATACTACACAGCACTACTATTCTTTTTTCTTCAGTAAGTATAGCAGTCTTAGCAAATACTCTTTATTTCTGTTTATGATTAACAGAGCCATTATGCTAAATAAGCCTACAAAAGGATTTATAAACTAATCTATTATTTATTTTAGATTTCTAGTAATAAAAATGGTAAAAGAATTTGCTTAGTGCACAGTATGATGTGCCTTGATTGCTGCATATACATAAAAATCATTTAATAGTTAAAAGCTTTTAATATTTCACTGGATGATGCACACAGTTCCTGACTAAATAAGATTGTCACTAAGTCATGTAACTCAACAGAAAAACAAAATGTACTAGCAGCTCTCATGAAAGAGACACATATAAAAAAGCCATAATACATTTGCAATTCAATATTTAAAGAACTGATAAATCAAGTGGCAGGAAGAATTATTAAAACACATTTATTATCTTCTCCTAGAAAGTATTAGCTAATTCCAAAATCTATGCATATTAATTATTTAGGAATACATAAAAGACTTCAATGTGAATTCCTGTTCAGCAATGTATTGTATCAGTGTCACCAGTCAGAACAATGTCAGGCTCAGTGACATTTTTCCGCTTACAACACTGATATTGATTATGTGCATTGTCTTTCTTCACTGGACAATTAGGACCCTTAACAGAATTGCTGTACATTACAAATTAAGTTGGTTTTCAATTTGTTGCCATTGCATGTCACTAATTCTGTTTCAGCCTGGAGCTTTGGCAAACACAGTGGTACAGTGCAAGGCATTCAAGCACAGGAGTGACCGAGTGGCCCCAAGAGCCCACATACTACCCAGGGACTCAACTCCTCCTCTTACTACCCCGCTCCTCTGTAGACACTCATCGCCTCAAGTAGAGGACCATGCCCTTCACTCAATTGCCCCTCCTCTGCAGTCCTCTATGCTTCCAGGAAAACCAAATTCTGCATCCCAGCAGTGCTCTGGCCCCCAGAGATTTACCACGATGCTCTGTGCAATATGGGTGAGAGCCCTGGTGTGCTTCTGCCCTGCTTCCACTGCACACTCACATATAAATCAGGTCCTAATGATGAGCAGCTAGTATTCAAAATTGAGCAACAAGCTAAGATGACAGGTGAAATTCCACCAAACTTCTGTGGAAATGCACAGCTGTATCAGGGATTATAGGCATGCAAGCTGGGAGGGATGACATTTCAGACTCATTCAGGAGAACTAAAAAAGAAGGGTAGAAGTCCTACTGTAGAAGGAAGCACTAAGCTTTAATTTCTAGATACACTCAAATCCTTCTTCAAGACAAGTGATGTGAAAACCCCCCACATGCTAGTTGCAGCTAATTTCTATTCTTCATATATTTTCTAAAAGCTCTGAAAAGTACTTGATCTCATGGTCAAAAATCAGGGCTGTTTATGAACTTAAAGAAGTACCAAAATTAATAATGTCATGGAGACGATCTCATCCCACTGATGCCTTTTCTGTCTGTAGAAGTAGCTCCAGTCTGAACATCCCCATTAGTGGGGACAGCATTGGGAGTATCTGGGAAAGTTCATTATTTTAAATTTTCCTTGGCAGACGTGTTACAGTAATTATCAAATGCTGAGGGAAGAGAGAAAAAAAAGAAAGGCCAGCAGTAGCCAGAAAAGTTAATTTAAGGGAATCGGTGAAAAATTGCCTCTTAATTAAAACAAAATGGTACAAGACCTTACGATATTACAACTGCTACTGCGTAAAGCAAGCCTTTTCTAAAGCTAAAATGCTCAAGGATTTTCAGCAACAATAACTTGTATGTACCACAAATATATCTGTCAGCTGGCTCAGAGTTTCTGTGGTATTTTCTACGTATTTTAGATTTAGTCTGATACAAATGAATTACTTGCAATACTCTTAATAAAATAATTTTTATTTTCTCTTACTTTAAAAAGACAACTGTTCAATAGACTCTTCCACTTAACTAAATATTTCAAAATATCCTGCTGTGAGGTTTTCCTATATTTTCTTTCAAAATGGCGACAGAGAGTTTGACTTACAGAAAACATGCTGTTGGCAATATGAGCTATGAAAAGCAGTGGGGAGTAAATATTCAATGAGTGGTTAGGATATCAAAATGTCATTAAGTAGCTGCATGATATGTTATTAAAATTGTAAAAGACTTTTTAATAGAGCTCTTTGTGTGAGGACGACTAGAGCTCATCTAAATTGGTAAATTTCATCAAGATAGTTCTGTATACGTAATCTCCCCAAGTTGATTTACTGGGAAAAAACCCCACAGAAATACTTGAAATATATATAAATATTTTTCTCTTCCTTAAAGCTATAATAATAGCTATGAATTTAAGAATACTAAATACTTTCTCTCTTTTCTTTATCTTATTTATTCTGTATTTTTGTTAAAACTCTGGAGAAGAAGATTAAGTTTACTAGTCCCAGCCTTTACTTCATTTGGAAAAAAAAGTCTCAAAAACACTAATATTTTTCTTATTTAATCTTACTATTATTTAGCATTCTGTGTTTATATAATACTGTGACATTTGTCAAAATAGAAGGCTTCTTTGTATAATTTAAATCATATAGCTATCCTTTCACTTCATAAAGGAATTTATGATTAAATATTTGACACTATATACCTATGAATATATTTTCTCCAGCCTACATAACTAATCCTCTCCAATTTTTTTTTCTTTAGTTCATTCCTGATTAACTTAGGATAATGGCATAAGAGGTTTTACAGAGGGAAAAAAGTTTCACAAAAATATATCAGAAAAATAACAAGATACACGTCCTTATCAAGATATAACCTTTATCAAATACTGTTGCAGTTCTTTTTCGGAATCCTGAGTCTACAAGGACTGTACATCTTACATGTGAGATGGTAGTTTAGTTCTCCACAGAAAAGTCTCTCAGCGAGGGAACAATAGTGCTTATGGAGAAGTCAGTTTTATAGCGCAGTTGCATGACAGATCAAGCCCCCAGGCCTGGCTTGTGCACCAGCAGACCCAGCAGACTCAACCAGAGGTGGGGCAGGGGAAAAGCAGTCAGCTCCCTTTAGGTATGGGGACATCAGAACAGCAAAGAAGAATGGGAGAAGCCCATATATGAGTTCCCTGACGATTATATTCATGGTTCAGTTAATTGGCCTAAAAAGAAGTACTGCCTTCTGCCATTTGAGATGTACCAGGAAACCTCTACTGGCCCCTGTGCCTCTTCATTCAGAAGGGCAGAGGTCTCTTCAAAGTCCTGTGCTATACCTTCACAAGGCACATCAAATTTGTGTAAGATTCACTAGGACACAGGAAAAACAGCTTTGTAGACAACTAGAGTTCTCCCATGGCTCTCTTCAAGACCTTTGGTATTCTTCTTGGCACACACTCGCCAATTACTCTTTTCTGATCACCCTTGATCTAGTCTAGCCTTCTTTGATGTGTCCTTGCAAAACAAGACAGGACACTAAACCAAATAATTTCGTCACAGGCTGCACCATTTCAAAAGAAAGAAAAAGGTACCTTCATCTTTAGCCAAATATGGTAACCAGTGGTGGTTGGAGACTAGGTGCCCACCAAAGCTGCTCTATCACTCCCTTCTATAGCCAGACAGAGGAAAGAAAATGTAACAAGAGGCTCGTGGTTGAGAATAAGGACAAGGAGATATCACTCACCAATTACTATCATGGGCAAAATAGACTTGACTTGAGGAAATTAATTTAATTTATTTCCAATCAAATCAGGGATGGGAATTGAGAAATAAAAATAAAATTTAAAAGCACCTTTTCCCTACCCCTTCCTTCTACCCTGGTTGAACTTCTCTCCCAAATTATCTCTCTCCACAGCACTGCAGGACTGGGAATGGGGCCACAGTCAGTTCATCACACATTGTCTCTGCTGCTCCTTCCTGCTCTAGCGGAAAACTTCTCAACCCCTCCAGTGTGCCATCCCTCCCATGGAAGACAATCCTCCATGAACTTTTCCAATGTGAGACAAGTCCATTTTGGAGCTGACTAGCATTGGGTAAGTTGGACACAGGGGAAGTCTCTAGCACACACAGCTTCTCACAGAAGCCACAGAGTCCTGTCACCACCCCCAGTCACTGCAAAACCTGGCCATACAAACCGTATAGAGAAGGTTTAATCCACAGCCTTACCATCAAGATTTATATTTATCTCAAGGAGAAACTAAAATTTGTCCTGAGCTCTACATGATAGGCAAGAAAGGAGTGAGGACTAATGAATTCAGTTCTCTGCATATGTAATAAAATATTCTCTCATAGTCATAATCAAGCCATAGTTCAGCAAAGCATGTGCTGAACTTTAAATATTCAAATAATACACTCAAGCACATTATTAAAATTAAGTAAAATAAAATAAAATTATTAAATTTCCAGGGAGCTGATGATCTAGATTTATTAACTCTTTAAATGACTCAATTTTTCAGATTATATGTAGCTATTAAGCTATTTTAGCAAGATATAACTACACAGGACTGTGAGGTCATTAGTACAGGAAAAGGATTAGCACATTTAGGATTTGAAAGATACATATATTGAAACTTAACACCACTAAAACTATTTTTTTACATGGAGTTCTTTCATTTCCAGTAAGAAAATCAATGTGATTAAAATTCCTTTTAAGTGCTTACCTTTCTAACAAAATCACATACAAATATGCTACAAATCCAATGCGTATTTTGTATCCCAGTTTTTTTGGGGGAAAAAATCACATTTTTGTCAGCAGCAGACTGTGTAGCCATCACCAGTGCTACAATGCCTGAAGATCCAAGTGTCTCAAATTAGCTGAGGAGACAGCAGCAGTGAAATTGCAGACAGCACAATCTGATACATTTTCATCAGTCTGCTGTGGAGAAAATATATTCTTGTATGTTTACTGAGGTGTTTTTTCTGCTTCAGGATCTTAGCATTCAAAGCAGATTAAAAAATGCTCCATATTTTAATGAGATCATTATTAATAGTTCATCTTCTCGCTTGCTAGAGTACTAAATTTCCATCAGGTATAGGCAAAGGCAATGTGAAGATGTCTATTACAATTGCTTTGCAATGGATTCTGGCAATCTCCCCACAGCATCTTTGTTCTCCCATGACTGCACATCTTAAGCAACCCAGTCTGAGCTTGGAAAGGACTCTACATTTTTATTTCCAAAGCATTTTGCTTATTTTCTTGTTCAATGAATCTAATGCATGTTGTTCTTGAACAGGCAAACCACCAAATCTACTAAGAGAACGAAAAAAAGGCTCCCAGGTTTGTTTTCCTCCAACTTTCTCACAGTGACGTAAGCTTTCATGCTGTCTGGAGCCACACAAAGGCAGAACTGAATCCAAAGCTGCCTTAACTTCAGAAGTCTGGTGGTATGCACCATTAGTCTATATGAAAACAGAATCAGTCTTAAACTGGAGTCAGTCACACTGTATGCTTGTAGACTGGAGGATGTGATTCTAAGCATGAGTGAAATGCATTGGTCAAAATCATGATTCTCTAAATGGAGAAAGTAGGAAGCTGAAAATTAGTAGCTAATGATAGGTAAAGTGTAGTACATATCAAATGTGGACAAATGCAGGGCCAGATTCTTAAGAGAGCTAGACTCAAAAAAAAAAAAAAAAAAAAAAAAAAAAAAAAAAAAAAAAAAAAAAAGTAAATAGAACCTAGAGCCCTTTAAGAGGAGTTTAGAGATGCTTGAACAACCCACATCCTGAAGTTAGAACACTTCCTTCCCAAACATCAGAAATTATATAAAATCAGTAGTAGTTGCAACTGGAAAACATTCCCAGTTAATACTAACACATTAAATAAGAAACTAAGAGCTGCAAACTTAAACTGAACAAGATTAACCTTGAGCATCCATGGCAACAGCAGAGTCCAGTGCAGCACCTGCTGTGTTCTGCAGCAATGCAGCTTCCTCTTCAATCTCCAAAAACTACCTTATATCATTTTTCTTTATAGTCTCTGCAAGAACTCAGCTGAAATTAATTCCCAGATATCAAAAAGCCCTTTAGTACATATTTATGTAAGGTACTTCTTATGCACGGATTGTATCTGAATAGAATCCTGATACTTTCCTCCCTTGTAACACCAGTCACAACTCCTGAGTGACCTCTCCCATGGTGTCATTCTGGAAGGCTTTTTTATCTTTCCCATGTGTCTGCCAGCTGGACTCAATTATTTATCTGCAAGGCTTCCTAGCTGCTGGCTAGTAGCATTCCCCAGGCACGAGAAACCAGCAGCCTCCACCCACTGCTGCACAGAGCTGGACCCAGCTCCAGTTCCCAGCCTCTCTGCTGCCTCACTCATTAAACAATGACAAGGGAATCCACCAGAAATCCCCAAATGCTGTTTTATGAGGAGGGCTAGGGAGCAACGCATAATCACAAGCAGAATGTGGATGACAAGGAATACAGAAACAATTTATAAGACAAATTCATTTCCAACTTCAGTCAAAATCTAAATTCTCCAACAAAAAAGTTAAATGCCATGGCGTCTGAACAAATACTTAATTCTCTGACCACAGAACATCACCTTAGATTTGGCCTTAACTGAGATTAATGGGACATAGCCTATCTCTCTTGATTTTTTTAAACTCATCTAGAATCAGGAAAGCCATCTCACCTATCTGGTTGCAACAAAAGCAAATGGTTATGGTCATTTTTTAAATCATAAAGAGTTAGGCTTTTTAAAGAGAGCTTGATATTCTCCTCTAAAGAAAGATAAAATAAACAGGAAATTTGTACAGTACATATTTTATATGCTATAGCTGTGATTCAGAAAACATAGCAAAAAATAGAAAAAAATAAAAGCAGTTTATTCACATAGATAATATTTCAGCTGGCCTCAGTTTTAAGCTTTAGCTATTAAAAGGAGTTTCAATGCTTTTTTGGCTTTCAAATGCTGAGGTTATAAGACATTCAAGATCTGATAAGTAAAACCCATTCCTTACAACTCTATGTTTATTTAAAGTTTTTGCTAGCATGTACCATGGTATTGTTATCAACATTTTTAATCCCTAATATTCATTTCTGACAATGCTAAACCAAGCCCTCAAGCTAATGAAAATGCTAGAGAGATTGCTCTTCAAAATATACATAGGCAGAAATTGAGATATACTTTTCCAAATCAACAACTTTCTCAAAGGTATGACAATCAAAAAGTTGAGTCTCTATTTACCATTCCTTAGTATTTTATACACACTCATTTACATAATGACAAAACACACTCAAAATACTCCTTTTCTTGAGCACCATAGACATGAGGCTACTAAGGAAAAGATGTCAGAATCTTTAATTCAAATTGCATCTTACTAATTACAAAAAAAATTCTGTAACAAAATTTATTGCTCCAACAGAAACAAGGTTGAGCTTATTTGATGATTGTAATTTTAGATGTCTTACTTAGAACTATGTCAAAATTAATTCTTATTTAATGAGGCTTTTGAAAAGGGTTTAAAATAGCAAAATTCTGAGACATGCTCATTAGAACTATTTGTAAGTAATTAAAAATGATAGCTTTTAAAAAATTTGTGATTGGATCCTAAAGCCATGTCAGAAATAGTGCTCAGATGACAGCCTGTCACATAAATTTATGCTTGACACCATGAGCCTTGTTGATCATTAAATAGTGAAAATTTTATTATTCTCTTGCAAAAAACAAAGTTAAAATTTCTGTTTTCACAATTACTTTTTCCTTCCTTTTCTCTCCTACTTCATGACACCAAGGTCACTGACATTATCTTGCTAAACACTAGAAAATCATTAATTGCTTAGTCTGTGTCCTCCAAATTTTCTGCTATCAAATGACACTGTTACAATACAAGAGAGACATAAATTGAACAGAAAAGGTAACCAACTGCTCATGAAAATGTAATTTTTCTGTTTGACAGAGACACTAACATGATGAGCTATGACATTTTTGTGTAAAATCCTTTTTGGATTTGGAGTGTGTCACATTCTATCACTCAGGAGTCAACATTTTGCTCATGACATTGCACCCATAGGGAAAACTTGGGTGTGAGTTTTTGGTTTGTTTTGCTATTTTAAGAGTATGGCAAGGATTACAGTAAAGATTCTGAAAACTTCTCAGCCTTCAAAGTGCAGTATAAGAAGTCTTTTAAAAAAATTCTTAAATATGAAATGCCCTTTATTTTTCACAAATAAGACACTTGAAGTGCAATGTGTTTGAAAATGTGCTGGCCAACAAAA
This sequence comes from Cettia cetti, assembly GCA_013401135.1. Lineage (NCBI taxonomy): Eukaryota > Metazoa > Chordata > Aves > Passeriformes > Sylviidae > Cettia > Cettia cetti. Next base: position 12,703 of record VZUI01089106.1, on the reverse strand, counting down.
ACATTAAAATCATTTTTGCTAGCAGTATTTCTTTGCTATTCTACAGAAAGCGAGTTAGATGACAACAAAATAAATTAAAAGTCAAATTAAAAATAAAAGTATCTTAATTCAACAATCCAGGAGCAGTGGTAGAAGTTAAACCAATAAATTTTTTTCTTGTAATTTCTTGATTGTGATAATAATGTTTAAGGCTTTTTAAGAGATTATTTCTTAGTTCATCAGTGTTTTCTAAAGAAAACAAAGCTGCCCAGGGCTTTGGGGCTTATGTGTATATATATATGTGTGTGTGTATGTGTGTATTTATTTTCCTTTTAAATAATGATGCATATTGCATATAAAAAAGCCACAGTCAACTGTGAATCTCTTAATGTCTTATTTTCAGGTATAATTTGAACATTGACTGGAGCCTGGAACCTGTCCTCAAACTGATTAGTAACTTAAAAGCTTGTTGCCATAATTTGAGAGGACTATTCCTGTAAACCAGGGCTATTGCTCATGTATAAGGACACCTAAGTCCAACCCTAGGATTTATTTAATTTCCTCTGCAAAATGAGAGATTAAAAAAAAAAAAAAAAAAGAAGAAAGATTAATAGAAGGTTGTAAAACACGTATGCCACACTTCACCTCTTGAATATTATAGGTTTCAAATACTAATTTATAGAACAGTGTGAGCAACACAACTTAAAAGTACTATTATTATGATACGTAGATGACAGTCCAGTATTGCACTACATTTTGCTTTTGATGAGGATTTTTATTTCCAACAGTCATAATATGTAAAAATGCCGCAGCTTGTTAAGACTTATCTGAAAGACGTGAAAGTGTGCAAGAAATACATAGATTTATGAATGCCACTATTACACATGCACTGTTTTGTATAGTACTAACTGAAGGGCTTTTGTAAACTTGCTCCTATTCATGGGGGGGGGGGAAAGGATAAATGTATTTAGAGAATTTCTGTTTACCAAGGAAAAAAAATCCAAACCAAACCTCAAATATTTTGGTTTTTATTACAGAATTGGGAATGCTACTAAAAAAATTCTTTTCAGTATTAAAAAGTGTTACTGGACTAAGGGACTTTTTTAGAGAACTTGCTAATCTAACAGAAAAAAGCCTTATGCAAACAAGGAGGAACCCTTGTTCCCTCCAAAATTTCTGAATCTCCTCTCCAGTTATGTAAGACAAGATACAAACAGTGAGCAGCAAATTGCCTCACAGGCATTACACTCAGGCAACTATCAGAACATAGTGCAGGCTACTGTAAAATTTACAGGACTGACAGAAAGCTTATTAGATTTAAGATATAAAATTGCATTTTATTCAATATACATTGGATTTAACCTCATTGGTATGTTCCAATGCCTACTGAAGCATATAGACAAATACCCACAAAAGCAATCATATGCAAACCCTTATTCAGAGCTCTTTGACTGGATGAAGTTATAGATGCAAAGATTTTTAGCACTATCATCCTGTTGCATTTTTTCCTAACTCAAGGATACTTGTCTTTAAATAGGAGATGTTCCGTAGCCATCACCAGAGAATGACCTCAAGTCATTCCTCTGTACTTGGAATGCACGTTGCAATCTTGCCTTCTTTAGTGAGATTTCCTACACAAGCATCTCTCTGGCCCAAAAAGACATTATTGCATGTAGGAGGAATTATAAATAAAATACCTTAAGTGTTTTGATGGCCCTAAATTAATTTCATGTACTAGAATGAGACATTAGAAAAAGATCGATTCAAGCTGGCAATTAATACTTTGTGCTGAAGTACTCTGGTGCCCAAAACAGAGAGAGACAAATTTGAGAGATTATCATTAAGGTATTAGCCATTTTTGGAGAAGTTTAAAATGCATATTCAAGTCAGTAAATTAAAGTTATAAAATTGAGTTTGAGAAAATATTTAGGTCTAAGACCCGAGGTTAAATGGACACTGATTGAATTGTTTGTTTACTAGATCTTCTCTCAACATTCTCCTGAAATCCCATGAGATAGTCAGCAAATTTGGATTATCTCATCTAAATCAATAGCCTAAAATTAAAACCATGCTAAGCTCTGTAGGCAACCAGTGGGAAGAGAGGACCTTGATGTTGTGATGTAGACCAGTAGTAAGTTGTGTTAGTTTTCCCCATTTCTCTCCCTTGACTTTAGAGGGAAGCTAGGCAACTGTGCTATTCATTTGGTTGTCTCTGCTCAGTGCTTATGATTAGATTAAAAGAATCTGGACTTCTATACTGACTTAAAAATCATGTAATGTTCTCCATTAAAATCTATCTGTTCAAAAGATATCCCTGAAATAAATGCAAGACATCATCTGCACATTAAATTAGCTTTCCAAATTACTTGGTACTAAATTTAGAGAGGACAACAGCAAAGCTGCCATCACTGCCCCAGAACCTGCATACAGTAACTGATATTGCATTTCCCAGTTTAACAAATAATTTGTGGGGTTTTTTCTTCCTCAGAAAATTGTAAGAAGTCCTTCTTTTTATACTGTAATGCTAAAGGAGAGCAGTAATAACTGCAGGTCGATTACTGAGCGTAGGTTACAGGGTTTGAAATCTTAGTGACCTTGAGCAGAATAACGTTCCAAATGAATTTTTTTAAATACCATTATGTTATGTGACAACTCTGGGAGTCAGGGAATAAGAGAATAGTAGAGCCAAAATCCCTTGGGGCAGTCTGATAAAATGTAGCAAAACCTGTCTAAATAACACATTTGTTATATCTAGTTTTGTTGCTTTAAAATGGTTTGCTCAGGAAGCTGCTAAACTCAGAGAAAGAAATCACCTCATCTCAGCCATCACAAAGGCATTGTTGTATACTGCCTCTGTTCTAACCATGGCAACACACTGCCACAAAAAAAAAAAAAAAAAAACCTACAAAAAAATTTAAAAATAGTGATGCAAAAAATTTTTGATTAAAAATACTAATTGCGGAATTAAAGCATAACACATTAAACCCAAAGATTTTTTTGCTAGCATTTAATCACACAATTTTTTCTTTTTAAAAACTCTCAATTTAACCTTAGTTCCCGGGTTTTCTTTTTTACATTCCACTTCCAATGCAGTAGATATGCCATGTTTACTCTATGGGACTACATCTGAAATGAGTCAGTCACCCTATACTACTCACAGTTGAAAGAACTTCATCTAAAAGTACCTTAAGATTGAATCTTTTGTGTGAAGCTTGAGCAATCTGCAGCCAGTGAAGAATAAAAATATATTGAGGACTCACTGCCAGAGATGCAATCGTGAGATGCAGAAATAATTGCTGGAAAATATCAGAAGCTGGTGGCTAGTGAAAGTTTGAGTTTTGTCTGCTTTTAGAAGATTCTGTGTATCCAGCCTACATGCTTTCTTTATTGTCCAAAGTGCATGGATACTAGAAGAAGTACCATATACAAAATTCATCAAGAACTGTTCCAACATAAAAATAGCTGAGTTTTAATAAAAAGGATAGGGCTAATAATGATCTATTTTTATTTCATTTTTACATACAAGATAAAGTCACTGTCTGGTTCCTAGATGACAATCGAGCCTAGTTTTACCCCTGACTAATTAGCATGAAATGCTTCTAGTAATTTATGTTTATAAATATTATATAAGTTTCTATTTAAGATAATAGTGATTATAGGTTTATTTTCTCACAATTTTTCAAATAAACTTGATGTATATATTTTTAGTCTGAAATAGAAAAAGAAAGAAAAAATAAGTTATACTGAAGGATTTGTACTGGAGCTTTGTTTCTGCGGGTGGTTGATGAACATTTTGTCTGAAAAGCAGTATCCCTGAGATAATTTTCTTGCATTTTACACTGTTCTATGAATTACAGAAGAATCCAGGCTGCCTATGTTATTTTGCAAGAGTCACTATTTTTTTTAGAAGCAGACTGAAGTAAGGAAAACCGAATCATCCAAGCAGTCATTTTTGGTGCCATCATAGATTTGCCCAAGGTAAAAGGAAAGTCAGCTTGAAAACTGTTTTGAGACATAAGGCAGCTTAAAAAGAATGAGGTTCCTATTTCTATGAAAATAACAACAATGATCAAGCAGATCAACAATTGAGACTTTTACTGATAACTGAAAAAAAATTATGAAGTTCCTAGAACATTGTAGCCTTTCTAACTGAAGATCAAAGAATGTCATGTGTTTATTTTTCTTGTAGTAAGTCAATAACACACCTTAAAATTCACCACCCCTTCCCAAAAATAAAATTTAAAAAAAACCCCCATCTAATAAATCACCAACCTTGATATCTACAGAAATTGTAGCGTTTGTTAAAAAGTAATGAGAACTAAGACATTAAAACCTGTAGACAGGCTGGCACTGCTGTTCAGAGGACCCAGTGAAGGTCCTCAGAGTTTCTCAGGTGTGGAAGCTGCAACTTTTTGCAAAGATTGGACCTGGATTAGACCGCAGCTCTCACTGCTCATTCATAAGGGAGTAGTCTGTTTAACAGTGCTATTCATCTCTTCAAGGAGACACTAATTTTGGGATAATTTGGAAATGCTGTTCCATCTGAATTAAATTGCACTTCATATCTCACAAACACCAAGAACTAAGTAGAAGTCACCTTCACTTTTTCTGTTTTTATTTAATGTTAATTTTGTTGCAAGAGACATGTAATCCACAGCTTTCTTCTTTTGCCTGGTCATTTTAATTTTTGATCCTTTTTAATACACTGTAATAATCAGTCTATAAAGTCCAATTACTCAGGGTAAAAATGACTGGCATCTCTAGATTCAACAAACCTCAGCTTAACAAATTGTATGACTGTGAACTCTATAATTTTCTTTGTAAATCCATATCACCCATTTTCATATCATCCCAGTTTGTGTCTTCGTTGGGAACACAGCTTTGCTCTTGTAGCAGGAAAATTTAACAACAAATTATGGACCACATGAATGCATAGATCATTGCATGAATGTTAAAAATAAAAGTGGAAGTAATCTGGGGAAAATGTGGTTAAACACTTTTTAAATATCACTTCTTCAAGAACAACTGTGGAAAATTTGTGTGACTGGATTAAAAAAAACCTTTAGCTTCACGGGAATTCTGAATGTCCCTGGAGACTCCAGTAAAATCATTAATTTCTGGTAAACAAGGAAAAGGCTTTAGTGATATCATTCTTTAAGATATCTACTAAAGCTAGGATTAGAAAAAAACCCCAAACAATTGGATTCTCCATTTATCTAATATTTTGCTTTTATCTGAGTCACTGTACTATGTACATTTCTAAGCCAATTTTAATTTTTATAAATAAGACACTGTTTCAGTAGATTTGCGACATTCAAATTCAACACCTTTATGATAAGATGATAAGGATGTTCTATGTGTAAAAAGATGCTCCACTGGAAATGTGTTCTTACAAATAGCTAGAATATTACGTCTCTCATGGCTGTACCTAGAGGCAGGAAAAAGTAGCTTCTACACTGGGTAAGTCATAAAGTATTATGAAATGCACTATATTAAGAACTATAGCAAACATTAATATTTTATCTTTTTATTTTAAACTATCATTCAAAGTTAAAAGCTCCATTTTTCCTAAACTGCAAGAGAGAATCCTTTCTCTGCTTAAAGCAATGCTCTTTTAAACAGCAATGCAATACTGAAATCCTAATTCTGGTGTTGCTAGTTAACACACAACTGGTGCCCATCTGACTGCTGATATGAAGCCAGTTGCAATATGCCTAATAAGGACTGATAAAAACCTTCTACAGTTTCCTGAATAGTTTTTATAGAAACCACATGGGGAAAAAAAGTAATTTGGATAAATTTACAGAATCATGTATTTACATGTTATTTACACTAGTAACATGTTTCCATAAACAAACAAACAAAAACCAAGAAAGACATGAGTAGACTCCAAGCATAAAAAGATCATGGACCTGGCTAGAGGGAGTTCAAAGAGAGCCACTAAATTGATCACAGGGCTGGAGCTCCTGTCCTATGAAAGGGAGGCTGAGAGAGTTGTGGTTGTTTAGACTGGAGAAAAGAAGGCTCTGAGGAGACCTCAGAGCAGTCTCCCAGCACTTAAAGGGGTCTAGAAGAAAGCTGGTAAGGGATGGTTTATAAGGGTATGTGGCGATAGGACAAAGAGTAATGGCCTTAAATTAAAGGAAGGTTGATTTAAATTAGATATCTTTAATAAATTCTTTAGTGTGAGGGTGCTGAGACAAAAGAATAGGTTGCCTTGAGACATTGTTGATGCCCCATCCCTGCAGGTGTTGAAGGCCAGGCTGGATGGCCAGGAGCCTGTTCTAGTGGAAGGTGTCGCTGCCCATGGCAAGGAGATGGAACTGGATGATCTTTAAGGACTCTTCCAACCCAGGCCATTCTATGGTCTATGATTCTGTGATAAATCAATACCAGATAATACATGTAAGCAAGACAATGAGTGATTCACATTGTTCCCATTTAGTGACCTCTAATATGTGTGTTGAAGTGTCTATGTTATAATAAAATAGAAAGAACGCATTTTTCTCTGCATGAACCAGGGAAAATAACAAACTAGATCAACCAGAAAAGAGCATGAATGAAGGAGAACAAAGTAACATATAAAAGAAGATAATTCCTCAAGTAACAGTATGCAATATTGTACACTTGTCAACTCAAATTATTCTGAACAATGAGTAATTTATGGCTGTGAATGGGCAAGCACATTCCTTCCTTCATTTATTTGTTTTATTCCCCATAGCATACAGCTAAAATAAATAATACTACTTTTAAGGAGACATTTTCTGCTGTTATCATTTGTGCCTCAAGGAAAAGGATCTTAATATCTTTGAGCTTATGAACAAACCCACTTACTGTCAGACATCCTCCCTTTTCTCATTCTTCATAATAAATTCCACAAATTTTTGTGTTGTCACATGTGCTTTAAAGAAAAGCAATATTAACAGGTATAGTGTGGCACAGATTTAGGTCTCTAAAATTCTTTAAAGCTAGGGCATCTGTACAGCAAGTCCATAATTCTTTCTCCTAGTTGGGGAGATACTTTTCCTGTTCAATTTGGAAATAAATCCTGTATATCCTAGAAAGAAGATTCAATTTAAAATACTAAAAAAATCTTGAAAGCTATTTAAAATGTAAATAATTGGTAACTTGTATGTGACTAAAATTATACAAGTTTAATCATCAGAATCCAAATTTAGAGTCTTTTCCAATGACAATGACAAACTGAATATTAATTAACAAGGTTGAATACCTGGTATTTTATATTAGCAGCATCTCACCAAAGCATAAGCTGTGCAACCTGGAACAATAATTCTAATTCCAATAAAGCATTCAGCAATATAGTTTCATAATTTGACAAAAAAAATACAAGAAAGAATGTGTATTGTAGCTAAATCTAGGCACTAACTACTTTGTCTTCACTCTCTTTACTCATAATGGTGACAGACTTTAAGACCCTGCTCAACCACTTTCTACAGAATTCATTTATCTTTCTGGTTTTGCATTGACCACAGATGCACCCTTAAAGAGATCATCCTAAAGTTAGCTTTTGGAAATACAAACCAATGTCATTTTTAGCCAATTTCCCAAGCAGATGGCCAAAGACAAGGGTTCAGGTGTTCCTATGCATAGCTATGCAAATGTAGAAAAGACAAAAATATATATTGTTGATAATATATAGATAAGATCAAAAACTACCTAAAATATTCCTAAACAATTACTGTGATCAAAAGGAACTAGATAACCAGTAGTAAGTAAATCAGACCTGTTTGTAGTTAAAAGTGGGGATTAGAAATCATAAACCTAGAAACAATCTTGGGACACAGCAATTTTAGCTGCTGCCTTTTCCTACACTTCTCACAACTGTTGCAACCCACTGATGATTTTATCATCTGTCTCAAAAGCTAAAATACTTGGTTTAAATACATATAAGCCAGACAGGCAACTCTTATTACATGCAAAGACACCTCTAAATCTGGAAACACAAGCTTAAAACTTCCCACCACTTTTGCGCTTCTACCTGTGTTAGCAATTGCGAGACTAGAATGGGCTTGTCACCAGAATGGCTTAATGTAAGCTTTGTCGTGGCAGTCCAAATTAATACAAAACATCTCCTGGATTGTATTAAGATTGCTTCAAATGAACTGCCTGACTTGTTGGTACACATCATTGAGAAATTTCAAAGACTAGCTGGGAAGGTCTATTAAATTAAATGAACCCTTGTCTTTATGTTCTTATTCCTATATGTTGTAGACAAGATTTGGGCAAGGAAATATCTAAAAACATGATAGTCATGCTTTAAGTCAGGTAAATATAATCAGAAAAGAAATCAAAGGAACATGTTAAGCTGCAAAGACACCAAAGTGTTTCTTGTGTCTTACAACTCTTTTTGTACAATTTTTCAGTGCAACACTGGGAATTAAAGCTTACCTAAGTTTTTATGCATCCTAGTACCTTGTGATGGGCAGTAGTGATGTAGTGTCCAAAAAAAAAAAAAAAAGGCAGAATAAAGCACTGTGGAAAATACCTATACCTTTTTTAAGTGATCTTGTTATGGAAGCACAGAAATGTAATCTAAATTCCCACATGAAAATGACAAAAATACATAAAACTTAATTTTATAATAAATTGCTTCTGAAATAAGATTATCTGCCATATTTCAGCTCAGAAACATTTCATAACACCCAAATTCCACCTTTTGACTAACAGACATTCTGAGTAAGTCTGGCATGCTTTTAATTGCAGAAGAACATGTACACCTCTAAAATAAAAATGTTCAGTATTCAAACTTTTAAGGGACCATTTCATTTAGGATTCTGAGGGTGATATCAAATCTGAAATGACAGTTATGATTTTCAGGCATATTTCCCTCTATAATACATACATTCTTCACACTTTAAAAAAATGAAGATGCAGTTACACCAGCTGCCTATTGATCTGTGTGCACTGGGAAGTGCATCAACATATTCAGTTCATCACAATCATTTGCAAGACCATGCTTGTCAAGAAAAACTATCTCAGATCATGAGGGAACTGATGTCTCAGTTGAATTACTTCACTAACTCTTCTATAAAAGCATAGAAGGGTTATTTTAACTGAGACTATGCAAACAAACAAAAAATTCTCACAGAGACTTACGAAACTCAGAAACCTCATCACTTTGAAATCTAAAATTGTTTCAGGCCTGAGGTTCTACATGTAAATAAAATCTAGAGCTACTCTGAATACAGCAGCAGGAAGAAAATTATAAGCCTTAATACTGGCCTCTTTCCAAAGTAAAGGCCACATCTCAAACAAAAAATGGGCATTCTGATGCAGAATATATAAAAAATACTGATAATTCCAACATTTTTATAGAGCTATTCCTCAGTGAGTCACAGCAAACTTCATAATGTGGTACCATTAAGCTCACTCAGAGGTGTGGAAATAGGCAAACAGGACTCTCCTGAGCTTTAAGCAAATACAACTAATGATCAGAAAACACTGATTGTCACATAGAGATCATGTCTGTTAATTTGTCACCCTAGCCAGGCTTCAGACAAAGTTGTCTCTTCAAATATTTTCAGCTTGAGGGCAGCCGGAGAAAAAATTGATTATAATAATGATATCTCTCTGTTGGTTAACCTTTTAGACCTTTGATGCCTGAACCTAAAACTCTGTGTGCTAAGGGCTATTCTTGCATAAGGAAAAGATAGCTTTTCCTAAATTGCTTTGAAATGTCACAATAAGCATGGATAAAAGGATAGACTGGTAATTTAACTTTTTACTATTTATTGTTAAAAGAACTTATGGCATTCCCACGGTCTGTCTTCACAAGAGCAGGAAAAAATGGCATATCCATGATATTTTATATATATATATATATTTGGCTTTTCTAGTCCTTCCTGACTAAGTTCTCTAACAGACCAACTCCTTTCCTCAAATTCCATAGTGAGGCAAGACCTCGAGGAAAGTAAATAAGGCATCCAGAAAATTAAAAGCAGATAATTGCAAGTAGAGAATCTAATAATCTTAGCAATTATATTATTACAAAACTCATCTCTGTATACTTGATATTACTAAAATATTCCTAACACATTAAAATTTTTATAAATGCATTTGTATACAATGTACTATATTTGTATTTTTATACATAAGTATATACAAGTAATATATAATCAGATCTTTATCATAAAGAAAACCACTTAGAGAAAGCTTCTCAGAATTAAAAGAATGAAAGTGTCAATCCTTTTTCCAGTGGTATCTATGGAAAACCTGAGCAATTTCAGTAAGGCCAGGGTTTTGTTAAGGTTCAAAGGAGGCAATCATTTTGACTGGACTGTGACAATGTAAAGAGTCTTGTTAACTTCTATGGCATCAGCCAGTTTTAGAAGGGGTAAAGCAATTGACACTACCCATTTAAGGAACATGAAATGTAAGGACAAGGACCCATAAGACTTCACCTTTTTCCACGATTGCCAAGTTATTCTGTTCAAAAACTATCTCAGCAAAAGCTTCTGTGCTTTGTTAAGTATTTGCAGCCCCTCAGCGGTGGCTCTTACTGGCCTTTACTTAGCACAAATTACTCTAACTGTTGTACTGCCATACAGAAATGATTGGCTCCAAATTAGTCTCTTCTGATATGAGATACCAGAAAAGCTGATTTCTCAGTGCCTTCTTACTGACCTCCCACTCACTTGAATATTAAAATTCCAGAACTGCCATGAACACTTGTAGGGGTTTTACATACATAAGGAATGCATTGACTACCCTACTGCATATATATGTATAACTCCAAGTAGAATTGAACGATTGCACAGTGAATGTTATTAAGCAAATAATCTCATTAATATTTCAAAGGGCCAGATTCCCTTCTCAGAATAGGCAGCAAATAAAGATAGCCTACAAAAAATGCTAAACCCAGGAGACCCTGTACCCCATGTTTATTAGAGACCTTCAGATATGTGGGAAAACTTTAACACTTGATGTCATAAAGATATCTGGAAAGAGATTAAAAGAGCCAAATCGACATGCTTTGGATGTGTTGAGAATAACAGCCTGGGAAGATGCCTTCATAGAGAGGAGATTCAAGCTGTATCAAGCATTTCTCAAGGCATTTCTTATCTAGTGAGCTACTACTGCACTGTGATAACCCACTGAAAGTGCATATCACTGCAGAAAGACACAAAATCATGAAAAAGAGAAAGACAAAAATCAAGAAAGATGCAACCTCTAAGAAGAGACAGTAAATCAATGACTGGCTATACAAAGCAGAAATAACACAGAAAGCAGGGAGCAGCAGCCAGGATCATGCAGCACATGAGTGGGAACTCTTAAGTTTATGCAGGTTATGTCCAGGCACACAGATGCAAATATCCACATGGCCCTCCACAGAAGTTTTTGGGAGTCTGACCCTTCAGAACCTGCCTACCAGGTCATAATCTTAGTTTGTCTTCTGGATTCCAAGAAGACAAGGCAGATGAAAGCACTTCCTTAAGTACAGTACTCACAGAATCATATATATGGCACACTACAGGAAACAAGGGAATTTCGGTGTGAGATGGGAAGACACCTTGAAAGCTTAGGACTTTGAGAGTTAGGTAAACACTAGACAGTGGGATTTATATTAAAATTGCAGGTTTAGATGCCTGAAGGTCATTGAATTTCTACCTTAGGGATCTTTCCTAGGATCACAATGAGTAAATACATTTTATGCTTGTTATGAATCTGATAAATACATAGCAATTTAATTTTCCCAATAAAATTATCAGCAGGGAAAAATTATTTTATTATCTAAAACCAGGGAACAAAGGTGTGATTTGTGGAGATCCCCACCGATTTCTGTAGGGCTTCCCATAGTGGCAGTTATCCTTCCACTTAGAGTAAATTACAGGCCAAGATCTAACAGTCTGAACAGATTTGCTAATTACTCACATATTGCAAACATAAGTGCAAACAACAACAAAAAAAAAAAAAAAAAAAAAAGAGTGAAAGAAAACAAGCTACCTGGGTTTTTTTTCTATTAATCTTAAATACAGACTAAGAGTAGTATTTTAAGGAAGAGATTTCATTTCCAGAATATGGAAAGCTATTATTAAAGTTTGCATAATGATTTTAGACAGCTCTTCTTCAATACCCACCATATTATAATGTGGACAATAAATGCTTTTATTAACAAGCAGATGAGTTTGCCATTCCTATGCCAAATAAGGATTTTCTCATAATTAGAAATTGCACATTCCCTAGAAGGAAATTCTTACTGAGTACACAGCTGCAGGGAAACCCTGCTGCAGCTGCACCTTCTTCCCTCAGAAAAGGTCCCCATGGTGTAGAAATTACTTCCAGCACTGCTATAGGCATAAATGAAGTTTACATTTAAAGTATATTTCTACCTTTAGTTTTGAAACACACAGTACAGATTCCACCCCTCCCTTCCTCTTTGACCCCAAGTTTAGTAGCAGTATGTGTGACTGAAACTTAAAGGCGGAATTGATGGAGAAAACCCAATCCTAAACCAGTGTAAATATGTTTGATTTCAAGTGGATACAAAGCACTCTCAAGGATAAGTTTCATATCTCAGCATAGAGCAATGAACTTATAACTAACTGAAAGATCCCAGGTAAAAGCAGTCCTTCTTTCTACAGGGTTTTCCTGCACCTTCTATTGCAAGTAACAAGAGCTACAAGAGTTCCTTCCTTCCTTCCTTCCTTCCTTCCTTCCTTCCTTCCTTCCTTCCTTCCTTCCTTCCTTCCTTCCTTCCTTCCTT
>VZUI01089105.1:0-14493 GCA_013401135.1 Cettia cetti | reverse complement strand
GGGTTTCGGCACCACTATGTTGCCTGCGGACGAGGCAGTGGCGACCTGGTTTAGAGGGAGACTACGGCGAACTCGCTAACTTGCCGGACAGATCACACATCACACCAATATGATGAACGGCGAAATGCGTTTATTTCCCGTGGGAACGCTCTTAGATAGTTTCCAGAGCGCTCACGTCACTCTCTTCATGATAAGATAACTAGGAACATCATGGAGAGGAAAGGGCTCTAACCTCCTCGTAACAACCCGAAATCTTCCGAACGGTTTTGGCTAACTACAAAAAGCAGAGAAAATTTTGGAAGAACAATAAATTTTCAACAGAGATGAGAATCTCCTAAAAGCCTGGGATGAAAATTTACTTTTCTTCCCTACTACTGACCACTTGCCCTTCTGAAAACCTCCTTTTCTTTCTTCCCCCAGAATTCCCATCTATCAGTTGATATATTTACCTGGCAATCCCAGTCTCTGGTGCCAACCTATCACAGTTCCCTGCATACCCGGGGTCTAATCCTGGCTAGCTCAGGCCCCGGTGCAGAAAGTGTGAGAGTGGACTGAAGGTAAAAGACAAGAGGCGCCCTCTCTCTTTGGGACACACCTCAGCTTATTCTGAAATTCCTGGTTCTGATGGACGAAAAGGGCCAGGCCATACCCCGAACTAGGGTTTTATGCCTGTGGGAAAAAGGGGAGGGGAAATGGGAGGAACCACAACCAATGGGAGGAGCCCTGGGGGAGGGGTATAGGGAGGGACCAACTAGAGCATACCACCATCAGAACCCAGAGTGGATTACAGGACATAACAAGTGAAACATATTGTGTGCAAATATAACAAACCCCCTAGTGCAATGAGCTAACTATTTAGTGCAATACAACATCTGAAATCCTTTTTCATCACTGCCTATCCACAATTCCGTCTGTACCTGCTCACACCTCTGGTAGTGGCACCATGTAGGCAGCAGGCATAAACCTGTTTGTGCCACTCATTCTTGTCTGGCACATGGAAAGGACACAGATCTGCTTATTCTCTTTTTCAGTAATGCCTTGAATGGGCTTAAGAGGAGGAGTTCAGATGCCTTGGCAGTTCATGGATGAGGGTATTGAGTCTTTCATTAGTAAGTTTGCAGATGACACTAAGCTGAGAGCATTTGTCAATCAGTTGGAAGGTAGGAGGGCTCTGCAGAGAGACCTGGAATTGTTGGATGGATGGGCAGAGTCTAACAAGATGCAGTTTAATAAGTCCAAGTGCCAAGTCCTGCACTTTGGCCACAATAAATCCCCTGCAATGTTATAGGCTGGGGACGGTGTGACTGGACAGTGCCCAGGCAGAAAGGGACCTGGGGGTTCTGGTCAATAGCTGGCTGAACATGAGCCAGCAGTGTGCCCTGGTGGCTAAGAAGGCCAATGGCATCCTGGCCTGGATCAGGAATAGTGTGACCAGCAGGAGCAGGGAGGTCATTCTTTCCCTATATTCATCACTGATGAAGCTGCACCTTGAGTGCTGTGTCCAGTTCTGGGCCCCTCCATTTAGGAAGGACGTTGAGATGCTTGAGTGCATCCAGAGGAAGGCAACAAGGCTGGTGAGGGGCTTGGAACATAAGCCATATGAGGAATGACTGAGGGAGCTGGGGTTCTTCAGCCTGGAGAAAAGGAGACTCAGAGGTGTCCTTATCACTCTCTACAAATTCCTGAAAGGTGGTCGTGGTCAGGTGGGGGTTGGTCTCTTTCTCCAGGCAGCAACTGACAGAACAAGAGGACCCAGTCTCAAGCTTCATCAAGGGAAATATAAGTTGGATATTAGGAAAAAGTTTTTCACAGAAAGAGTGATAAAGTACTGGAATGGTCTGCCTGGGAAGGTGGTAGAGTCACCATCCCTGGATGTGTTTAAAAAAAGACTGGGTGTGCCATCATCTAGTTGAGGTGTTAGGGCATGGGTTGGACTCGATAATCTTGAAGGTCTTTTCCAACTTAGAAATTCTGATTTTGTGATTCTTTCTGCTGGCAAAGGTGGTTAATGATATACCGTCCAGGATGGGCTTCCCTGTGGGCATTCAAAAGAACCTCTATCCACAGCCTGTTAGTAACCTTAGACACGGAAAATTACATTCTTCCCAATTTAGGGAAGATGTTGCTCATATATGGTGCTCAAGACCCATAGCTAGAAAGAGAGCAAATCCCCAGTTTCAAAGAAATAATCCAAGCATTCTACCAGGCAATTGTTTTCAAAAAGATTACAACTTTTTTCAGATAATAGCTGTATGTAATATACTAGTTCAGATCTGCAGGCCCTTGGAGCAACACTAGTTAACAGAGTTTTCTTTAAATTTGAAGTAGGATAAGTGAAAAAGTAAATAATAAATTGGTGAGCAGCAAGTAATGTCTCACCCCAATCACTGAGGAGCAAAAATGAAATTATCTTCTTTCTGAAAGCAGTTTGAAACTGTGTTTAATTTCTTAAGTCTAATGTCAGAACCATTAGTCAAAAAATGTGACAAGAAGCTTAAACCAAAAATTAAGTTTGGTAAGTTGAATTACATTTTTTTTCCTTAAAAAGAAGTCATTTACAAGATTAACACAATTACACAATAAAAATAGGAATAAACTGAACAGGAACTGCATAAGGAAAACAGAAGTATTCTGTGTGTGGGAAACAAGGCAGACAATATCCTACCCTCCTCTTCTTGTGACTATCCCTTTTAAACAGAAGTTTTTGAAAAGCAGGTACACAGAGACCCCAGTTATGTCCTTCTCCTTCCTTGAGAAGAAAAATAATCCTCAAGATACATTTTTTCTCTGGAAAAAACATAAAGAAATATTACATTGCAAGGGCTAATACAGAAAAGCACTACTACCAGAGTTCAATACAATCAGCCAGTGTTGTTGCACCATCCATCAGTGAGGAACAGCCTACAGCCAGTTTCCCCATCTGAGCTACAGAGCCAGAAAATATGGTCACTAGAGAAATCCCTGCATAGCAGAGAAAACTTATAGCCTTCCTCGGGGCCACTGTACTGATACATCTACATTACAGATGAATCAAACTTTGATTGTCAGCTCTGGTCCAAAACAAAAAATACAGTCTGAGTTACAAATCAAGTAGATTTTGTTTTGTCACTGTTACAAGACAAAGAAATGCTCTTTGTCCTTACTGCTTTGTTATTTCATTAAAACATCTGACAGCTTGAACTGGTCAGATACCATTGAAGGGACTGCTATGAGTAAGGTAATTACATCATGAGTGATTTCCAGACTTGAAAATTTCTTACTTTGGAATCTACAGTTGTGAAAGTGGCAAATATTTCAAAGGTCATTTCAGATGCTTGTTACAGTGGTGCAATGCAGTCACATTCCTTCCCAATTGTAACATATGTTCAGAACCTTTGGAAGTCATAAGGCTACTGGAAAAAATTCAGCATCCTTGGGGAGGATAAGTGTGTCTTATGCACCTGGCAGTGGCATCAGCCCAAAGGTGGTACCTGGACAGTGTGTCACCAAGCTGTTTTTGCTTGTGCTCATGGAATGGCTGCATCCTATTTTCAGGTTGAGGCAAAACAGTCAATGGTCTCTAATTCCTTCCTTCTTTCTTTGTATACATCTTCCCTAGCTCCCACCTGCCAGCAGAAGTACCAGCAACTTATCAACAACAGTTGTGGGAGAGAGTTGCCCACTGTCTGCTTCCCAGTTGGGATCATCAGGATCCCAGGACACAGCACAGCCTTTGTTCTGTCCATATGCAACCACTCACCAAAACCAACAATCTACAATAATCAGAAAAAACCCAATAAATATACATGCAGTATGATGATGTATACACACATACATTATTATGTACTTACTAAAACCATTTCTCAGCACAGAATCACAAAATCACAGAATGTGTCAGGTTTGAAGGGACCACAGTGGGTCATCTGGTGGTCACAGTGGTCTACACTCCCTGCCCAAGCAGGGTCATCCCTGAGCACATGGCACAGGATTGCATCCAGACGGTTCTAGAATACCTTCAGTGAGGAAAACTCCACACCCTCTCTGGTGTGGTCGCTGCACAGGAAGGAAGTTCTTCCTCACAATCAGGTGGAACTTCCTGTGCATCCATTTCTGGCCCTTTCTGCTTCTTATCCCATTGCTGGGCACCACTGAGCAGTGCTTGGTCCATCCTCTGACTCCTCCCTACAGGCACTAACAGACATTGATGAGGTCCCCTCTGTGTCTTCTCTTCTTGAGGCTGAACAGCCCCAGCTCCCTCAGCCTTTCCTCATAAGAGGGATGCTTCATCTCTTCATCACCTCTGTAACCTCTGCTGAAGCTGTCTCTCTTGTCCTGAGAAAGTCAGAACTGGACACAGAACTCCAGATGTGCCTCACCAGGGCTCAGCAGAGGGGCAGGATCACCTCCCTCTACTTGCTGGCCAAGCTCTTCCTAATACACCCCAGGATCCCATTTTCCTCCTTGGCCAGGAAGAGTATGTTGTCAACCAGGACCCCAGGCCCTTCTTTGTAGAGCTGCTCTCCAACAGGTCAGCCCCCAGCCCATGCTGGTGCATCAGGAAACATCTGCTATATGTTAAGTGAGGTCTTGAAAGCCAAGCAGCTTAGTCTATCACTAAAACTGCTGGTTCAGTTTCCTTGATAGACAGTAACAGTTTTGCATTTGCTGTATGGTCACATCAATAGCACTAATGTCTATTAGAAGTTTACTTGTTTATGCTAGTGATGTGGCGAAAAGTAAATAGAAATTGTGACTATGGTCAAATCAGTATAAAAGTGTGTGCATTTTGGACTTGTGAGTAATGCATTGTACCTAAGTTGCTGCAAGATATATTTATGCAGTTCCTGTTCCTGAACGGGATGGAAATATCTCCTCTCTTCTGATTGCTAATTTCTCAATAATACAAGACTTTTCTTCATTCAAGGGGGAAAATGTGCTTTACTAACTACAAATAAAACTAGGTCCTGAAAATTATACAATAACTAGATCTGATCCTTGAGAAACTAATGAAAGAATAATCCCCGAAAAAAGCACATGAAGAAAAGAGCATGGAATCCATTGGAACAGTGCAGTAATGACTGTTCCTTATCCTTGTACACTATTATTAGTAAATGCCATGGTTGCAACACCAAAACCTATAGACAGAGCAGTTTAAGAAAGCATAGTGAGGTACATTGTCTGATCCGAAGGATATGCAAGCTCAGCAGCACAGTCTCCAGCAGGATCAAAGGAATGTTTTACAGAAAAAATCCTCTTCTAACAATATTATTTGATCTAAGTCTCAAGACAGAACAGAAGTGCTACTTCCATTTCCAAGCTGACATACAGGAGCTTGCTAGAAGGATGTTCTCATACACAAAGTGCAGCAGACCATGCTATCATCTAGCTCATATTTTTCCAGATTTCACAGTAGATGTAATTTATAATACTGAATATTTTCTGGTGAGACTAGCGGGTAGAGAAGTCCAGTTGTTACAAACCCCCACAGCTTTGGAAAATATTCATCACCTATAGAAACTCATTAGTTCTGAAAATGTAGAACATTATATATTTTAAAATGCCTGAAAAATATACAAATGTATCTATGTCTTATTAGTTATGAGTAGACCAATTAAGTCTTTAATTTGTCATAGTAAACTTTTTGACTTTTACTTTGACTAGCAGTGTGGTATTGGTAAGATGATTTTAACAACACATTCAGGGATAGTCTGAGTGTTTTGGCTTTTATAAATACTAACAATGTCTTTTTGTTACAAAAAATCAGGTAAACTAAAAAACTCCTTAATAACAATGTAGCATTAAGAAGCAGACATTCTTTATTATGCCAGATGCACAGGGGGAATAGCTCATCCCCAAAGCTGCGCATACTGAGTAAAGGAAATTTTCTGTTTATATACTGGTTTTTGGATACATATTCATTGATTGTCCCAAACTAAACATAAGTATGATAATAATTTCCCCAAAATAATTAATGTATTTCCCCTCCCCTTTATGCATGCATTCTTCCATCCTGGGAGTCTCTCTGGTGGTCCCTAGTGGTTGTGGACACCAGTGTTCCAGGTGACCTAGCTGAGTTGGCAGGACACCGGGGCTAGTGAATTTCCAGTTCTTCTTACTCAGTGGGCATTGTGCAGTTCCATAGGCCAGTGGTTTTGGTAGAACAAACATTGTGTGAGCTCACCAAGTGTAGACAATTTGTTGTCTGATAACATTTTTAACCACCAAATTGGCACAAAGCATTTGGACCATGCTCTCAGGGACATGGTGGCATTCTTGGAAATAGCCCTGTACAGGGCCAGGAGTTGGCCTCAAGGATCCTTGTGAGTTCCTTCCAAGTCTGCATATTTTGTGACTCTGTGGTATTTATTTTTCGGTCATATAAAATTTATGGTCAGGCAGTGTATCATTAAATTCCAATGATGGAAGGAACAGAGTCAATCAAAATAGTAATTTTTGTTTAAAAATCAGTAGTCACCTCAGAGTAGTAAATCAACTAGTAGGTTTGACAATGTGGAAGATTCATGGGCAAAGTCCCTAATCTACACTGTTCAGGCCCCATTCTCCCTTTTCCCTCTTTTCCCCTCTATCTCCCTTATCACTTCTGTTGAATAAAACTTTTGTCCTGAACCTGAGAAGACCTTCATATTAATTTTTTCTCAACATGACATCTTTCTGCATAAAATTGGTATTTTATTTCAGTAACTGCTGTTTTCCATGACAAAAGGGCTTCACTGAAAAATCCCAAGCAGCTATGTTACTGGTTACTCTCTGATTTAAAATTATGCTTATGAAATTAATCAGAGCCTAATAACAAATGTGCAGATGAACTGACAGAGCTGAGTGAACAATTCAGGGCACAGAGAGAGAGAGTTGATTAATTTAGCTCTTAATTGCTAGTAAATTATTCACAAAGTAGTGTTTGGTTTAGACTTGTTTTTTTCATTATTGAAAACTATGCAGTGGTTCAGTCGTTAAAAACAGCAGTTTGCCATATGGTTTTCTTGCAATATATTGGTATTGCCTGTCACTGCCAGAAATAATGCTATGCCTTACCCACTTCCTGCTCTCTGTTTTCTTAGGAAACAAAAATATGCAAAAGGATATAAAAATAGAGAAAGATTATTTGGTGGGGAGCAGGGAGATTCTGCACTTGATGGAACAACACAGCTAAGCATATAAATTTCTTATGGTCTGGGGATCACTTTTCCTCTGTTGCCTCGTCTGTGCTTCTCCTTGTTGCCTTTCTTTCCTTTTTCTTTATAGTGGGGTTTTGACTAGGTGTGGTTTTGTGGTTCTTGTCTTTATGTATCTGTTTTGCAGTGCTATCCAGAAGACTTGGGTACAGGTGGAATAATTTATGAAACCGAAGTTTTTATAGTAAAAGTTAAAGGTGTATTTCAATGGAAATAGCTCCCACTTTGTGTCACAGCATCCAACTATAGAATGAAGGCATGGAGAAGATTTTTGTTTAATATTCTGCCTGAAAAACTGAAGCATATAGAAACACAGTCCTAATAAAATGTCAAAAGGGTGACAAACAGCATTGTCTGTATGACAGTGAATGTCACTATCTAGAGATATACATGTTAATTACTGATTTTTCTTGGGCTGGAAACCAAGTATTCACTCCTCAATTACATTTCTGGAGTAAGTTACTTCTCCTATGTGCAGTTTAATGAAACCTAAGGTACTTGCAAACCATCATGTAAAAGCACATAAAAGCAAGTGGCAGCTGCCTTGTATCTATAAACCAAAATCATGGCAAAGTAATGAAAAAATGTTGGTTTTTCACTGAAAGAAATCAGCAAAATAACATGTTCTGCAGAAAATAATGAGAAAAATATTTAGACAACAGGTAACGAGTTTGCTGTTCAGCAAAGGTCAAATCCTCTATTTCGAAAACCAGCCAGTTTGTCAGACATTTGTTTCTGTTCATTTTATGAATGACCTATTAAAGTTTTGTCTACAAAAAGCAATTTACTAATTGTTATAACAAAACATAGGAAACCACAAATTTTGACTGACAAGTGAAGCTGATTTGCTGTGCCACAGGAAAACTAAATCAAATCCCAAAATGCAGTGAATGACTTTTTATTCTTTCCTCTTTTCTTAAGCAACTTTCATCAGGTTTGGCTAGCCAGAGTAACTACTATTAACCATCTTGTATAATTGGTTTTCTCCTTTTATAATCCTCCTAGAATATCTGTATTTGTCAAAAGTAACTTATATAGCATTATTCTGCATCAATTCTGTCACCAAAATTCCTTTCACTGTATTTCAAAGAAGACTCTTGTAAATGATACAAGAATATTGTAATTCTGTATGTAAAATTCTATTATCTCTCAGCAACTTTAGAAGCATTTTCTCCTTCCAGCAACTATGACAATTCTTGACAACACAGACTCTAATCTGAGATACATCAATCTATGAGGACAGTGAAACGTTTTTTAATGAATCATGTGAACCCATATCATACTTCAGAGTTTGGTTATGATAATGGGGCATGTTGCATTTCAATGTGACAAAAAGGCTCTGGCATTCCATTGCAAGACAAATACAGAAAGCAAAAGGAAGTAGAGCTCCACAGCTCTACTCACAGAAGATAGGAGAACAAACAGATAAAAGTGGAAGATTAAACTCACAGCTGCTTCTGATAGCAGTGATTTAGTTGATTTATTAACTAATTAAGCCCCTTAGCAGTCCTGTGAAACATTTATAATCATGTCATTCCTAGTAAAAGTGTAGGGGAAGGAAGAAATTTACTTCAGGAATTTATTTTTCAGAAGTGAAGAAAACACCAGCCTTTCTCTCCATATGAACAGGAAAAGAAAATCACTGTTCAGCAACGGGTTCCTTGAGGACCCATCCTTTAGCCAAGAGAAAACAGAGGAATTTGTCATAGCACACAGCAAAATTCATTTTGGTTTGTCTATGTAAGCTTTTAGGCTTGAGGGAAGGCAGGTAGGTATGCCCTTCTGTATGACCTCCTCAAAAGGAGTACTGCCCAGTCAAAAGACAAGGAAGACAAGTTGCATGGCTTCTCTCTCCTTCTGTGAACCATGCAGGCAAATGTATTCAGGAAGGCATGCAGTGTGCTTTTATGTGTAGGGTTTGCTCATCAGGATGTGTCCACAGTGCCAAATACTCTACATTCACCCTGCAACAGCCCTGCAGTGTCCTCCTGAGCTAAATGCAAGGAAAGCATTGACTTCCTGGTGCCATCAGCTCTCATCTTGATATCCATTTATAGTGATAGCAGGGTGGATGTAAACCAAGCCAGGCTTGTAGAAGGAAAAGATCCTCAAAATGAACTTTTCAGACACGTTTGTAAATTGACCTACAAAGTGCTGAAAGATAGCTTTGATTTATTGGGTGAGAGACAGGAGATGCTGATGTTTCTGCAGTACTTGGAACATCATGGACTAAGGCTGCCATCTGTTGTCTCTGATGCTGCAATTGTGTAGTCTTCTTGGGTTATTGTGAACAAGTTCACATCTCTCTACAGCTAATATCCAAGGAACAGAGCCCTTGGCATGCATGTTTTTTATTCAGTTTTCAGAATTTTCTGTAAAAGATAACAGACTAATGTACTGAGACAGAGCACACTCTTGGTATCTGCAGTGTTTGTTAATTTTTAAACTCACACATTCTTCGTAGAACAAAGCCTTATGGGTACCTTTCTTTGGATGGATGGTTTATTTCTGAACTATATAAATGTACTAGCAAATTACTGAAGTTAATTTATGTTTCATTCATCTGTAAAACAGATGTGAGACAAACCAAAACCAAGAATTACACTTTTTAATAAGAGATTACATGTATCATCTGGATTTCTTGAAATGAAACGTGAAAGCAACCAACTGAAATTCCAAATCACAATTAAACACAGCTTTAGGGGGAAAACATTGTTGATATGTGAGCTTTGCAATATTCATTTTATGGACCAGATTTTGTCCTGAAGAATATTCAGTGCAAGGGAAAAGATCGCTAATCTCCCTTAAATCCAATTTGCAGGGGAACATCTTAGCTAGATGTTAAGCAAGGGGACAGATCTGGCACAGGAAGCTTGACCTGGGATACTCCCTCTACAACTACTTTATGGGTGGCTGAATTGCATTTACGAGCTTGATAAAAGAGTTTTGGCAGGGAGTTTTCCTCAGAAAGAGACCTCACACTGTGAGAGTGCCACCCAGGACAAGAAGACCTGTCAGCTCTTGTGTAAACTATGAATGAGTGGTTTTGTCTACCATATAGTTTAATGCAGGTATTTCACAATAATTGAGCTTGCTATATCCTTCCTTGAAAATTATATAGTAGCAAGAAACACTGCCTAGCTGTGAAACAGGAGTTTTTTACATGACACAAGAAAGTAGCATTAGTGTAAACTATGTATCAGGTTCTTTATCAACATTCTTCTGCTGGGTTTACCTACAGTATGGTTTACCATTCACACTGGGATTACCTACAGCACCTGAGGAATTGTCTCAGTATTTTTGTGATCAAAAATAATGCTACTTGTGCCTCAAATAGAATTAAATGTCATATAGACTGTATATAAAGCTAAGCATGTGTATGGCTACTACATTGTGTGCAAGGCACAAAAGTGGATTTGTATAAAAAGGACAGATAACAACGTTTAAAGTTGTCAATTCACTTTCACCTGTAAAACAAGCACATAGCAAGGGTCAGTTCTTGCATCTCCCTCACATGTCAATAATAGCGTCTGAAAGAAAAATAATTTCTATATTTTGCTTGAAAATGTTCTTCCTCCGTAACCTCACAAGTTTTTGTCTAAGCAGTGTCTAGCATTCAGTTTTATTTCACTCATTATTTGTGCTCTGTAAAACAAAGCACAGCAACCCCTAGGTACAGGTCAGGTTCTCAGTGTTGATTACACAACAGACAATTCTCATACATAAATGTATACAGCTGTGCAGGAGATGAAAGATGACATGGAGATGCAAGGAAAAAGTTAAGGTTAGTGCAAGAGCCTTCAGAACAATTACCATTGATAAAACTCTGTTCTTGGTGGGCTTTGGGGGAAAAAAAGCAGCAGTCTCACTTTCTGCATGAACTCTTCTCTTGCAGTTTTAAGATTTCCAAATACTTAAAAAAAGAAAATAACTTAGATCACATGAATTATCCTACTGTAATAGATGTGACTACATTAGTTGCTAGACTAATTTTTGGTCTTTATAATACCACAGCAGAAGAAATGCAACACAACAAGGAGAGTGTGCAGCACATGCAGGTGTTCAGAAGAACAGAAGAGACTATTTTCTGAAATGTAATTCTAGACAGTGTGGTAAAATATATTGCATATGTAAGACCAACACAAACCTTATTTTGGAAAAAATGAGGGGCAAAAAACTTTTCTACTAGTGTCATCAAGAGAATTTTAAGGTAATTAATCAGTTTCTATTTGTTATGTGGAATTATCATTAACCTTGGTGAAAACAGTGACATCTTTTATAGATTCTTCCGCTATAATAAATACTTGTCAGTTTATAACTTTGTTATGGATGTATTTTTATTGCTGAAATTAATCTTTGTCTACAGTTTACTTTTTTGTCTATATTTTGGCAGTTAGAACAAAGCAATTCTGCCATTATCAGAAAATGTCTTTGTATTTACACAAATTTAGGTTGGCTGTGATGGCTCTGATAAGAATTTTATAATGGACACAATGGTGTAACTGGCTCTGATCTGGTGCTTAACCACTATGGTGCCTACAAACAGCTCAAGCACTTTCCATTAGGGAAATGCAGAAAGAAAACAGGATTTTTCTTGCAACTTGATCTACTGATTGTAAAGATAAATATCAGACCCAGCAGATCCCAGCTTTCCTGTGCTCCTATTATGCCTCCTCTCTGCATTCAGTCACCATAAACAAAATCCTATGGTGAAAAAAAGTAGCCAGAAATTGGGCTGTTGGTCAGACTTATTTATCTTGGATAAATTACAAACAGTAATTATTTGGGGGTTATTTTTGTTTGTTTTTTGGTTTTACTCTAATTAGTCACTTTAGAATCTCTTTATAGAGATTGTATAGTCACAGTTAATCCAGAAAACTATACTGAGTCATAAATCATGATTATTTGTTTGTTTTGTTAAACTCAAAATGCAGAAAACAGTGATGAGTCACACTTGCTTTACTTTGCACTTTTTGTGGTTTAACTTAATATCTTAGTCTTGACAATAAAAGCCTGAGGAAATGTCAAACACATGCACACAAAAAACCTTAAATGGCCTTTTATTCCTTATTTTATCTACCTTACTCATATAGTCACTCTCCAAACATTTGGGCCAATACAGTGAGCATCTAAGGATGTTCCATGAATGCAAAAATACTTAAATTACACTTCCATCACATCTATCTCAGTTTTAACCCTGTGACTGTAGCTAAATTAGTATTACAGCTTGACTTTCCAGATGGATTATAAAAGTTCCTGGTTGGAAAACAATGTTGATATCTTATCTACACATTTAAGCCAAACATGCTCTTTTATTTTCATATTCTATTCCACAAATAGCAATAATCTCTTCAGGGTTAAAAAAAAAAAAAAAAAAAAAAAAAAAAAAAAAAAAAAAAAAAAAAAAAAAGGAAAAGAATGGGTATATCTGAATTCATTTACTTATAGCAAATACAGGAGTTTCTAACTAAATAGCACTCTAAAGTGACTGGTTTTCTCCCCTCTACTTTTCTTCAAAACAAGTATCATTAATGTGCCCAAGAAAAGGAGAATAGAATCAGCCTAGGACAGAGAAGAGGAAGATGAAGCAATGTAGCTGTGTAGCTGCTTCCTGGAGTGACAAGGTGGGGGCTGGATGTGAATTCATCTCAGCTCTCTTGGGTGATCTATAATCAGGTTCAATGAAACATGAACAGTTGAACAAGCTGACCTGTAGTCATTCAAAATTAAATGTAATGCAAATGAAAACAGAAGATAAAACCAGTTTGCTTTCTGTGAAAAATTCCTTTTGTGTATGTCTGGAAGAGGACTGACATGCACATAATATAGATCAGTATAACTTAATGGAATAGTGGAATATTCTTATTTTCTATTTTGTTGGTACATTTTTTTAATGAACCATACTTAATAAGGACTTCTAGAATCAATACTTTGACTTGGAAAACTATTTTTTTGAATCAGTAAAGCTCTAGCATTATAATTTCCTTCACGTCACAAAATCCCTCAAGAACGACTTTCATCCAAGATCCATTATGGTCAGTTGTTAGTAAGCCTACCATAAATATTTCTGTTCAGAAGAGAATATACAGCATTTGCAATTTAGGTGAGGCCCCTTTTGTACAAAAAAATAGTGTTTATTCTTTCTTGGTAGCATATTTTAGATTTCTTCTTGCCTTGGAAGAGCATTTTAAACTACTAAACAGACAACATTTTAAGAATTTATTTGCTTTTAATCACCTATAAAGTGCTCAGAACATTGGTTGCATCTGTATTCTCTAATGACATATTTTAATGGAAAGTGAATAATTTTAGAACTGTTAGCTAAAATACTTGTTACAGTTGGGTTTTAAAAGGTATTAGAAATTCCTCTGCCCAAATAAGGATGCAAACAAGACAATATGCCAAATTCAGGAATGTGGGGTTTATTTCATAGTTGTGGTGATTCGTTTTTCTTAAATGATTCTGTTTACTCTCTTCATTACTAAGTTGTAACCCCCCTAAGTTGCCAGTCATTGTAACCCTGTCCATCACCTCATCCTCGATTACCCAACCCCTCCTCTCCTCCCCTATCAATATCCCATTGGTCCAAGCCTTGGACCTGCCGCTTGCTGGAAGTTTTCCTTAGAGGGTAGCACAAGGCTCTCTCTCTCTCCTGGAACCCTCTGGAGTGTGCAGGCCTCTTGCCTCCTGCCCTCTCCCCGGGGGAGCCATGCTCCCTCCCAGTGTGGGAACCCCAAATAAACCCCATGTAATCAACACCCTCAGAAGCCATGTCGTGTCTTGCCTGCCTGTATGCTGCCAATAGCTGTTGCACCGCCAAAAGACCTCTCCCCAAAGGCTCTGGTAAGGCTCCTGTACCTGCCCTTTATTCCTGGACCGAGGGGTATGTTGCTCCCATCCCCCTGCAGCTGCTAGCGCGCCCGAAAAGAGCAGGGGAAGAGAAGCAACAGACAGTAAATATGAGAGTGAGAGAATGAGAGAGGAAGGAAGAGAAAATTTGAAAAGAAGTGAGGGGGCAGAAAGAGAGTGACAGAGGCAGAATAAAGAAAATACCACTATGTGGATCCAAACAATGTTCTGTTGATCCTCTCCAGCTGGTCTTCTAGATGGGGAGGGTGGGGAGGGTGCCCTCCCCAAAAGCATAGAATCCAATGTTGCCTTGTTTTCCAGTCTTCAGCCTTGGAGTCAGAAATTTCATGTAAACAAAATAATGTTTATAGAACTTTTATCATGTTTTTGATTCCTTTCTGTGAAAGGACAATTGATGGACACTTTCTAAGACCAGTGGAGTTGAAGAGGTTGAACCTCAGTCTTCCAATCT
>VZUI01089102.1:0-22070 GCA_013401135.1 Cettia cetti | reverse complement strand
TTTTTTTTTTTTTTTTGTTTTTTTGTTTTTTTTTTTTTTTTTTTTTTTTTCCAGAGGAAGATCTCTGCTGTGCTTGAGATACAGGAATATCAGCAGGAACCACAGTCTGCCTGAAGCCATAAAGATGATATACTTTGGTGGTCCTTTGCCTATAGGAACTAGGGGGTTTTGACTTAAAAAGAAAAGACTTGCATAAAATTACAGGAAGAGGAGAGAGTAAACATAGTGCATATTTAGAGCAAAGGACAGCACTGATCTGTTGTTGTTTTCATAACTGTTTTTTTCCCCTTGTTAGTCTTGTGTTTAATTCTTCCCATACTCTAAAGAGAAATGGAAGAGTTTGACTATTTTTTTCCTTTTGTTAGCATTCTCCCCAATGCCCTTCCCAATAAAGCAAACTCCATGACATTTGAAGAAATTTGACATTTGAAATTAAAGACTATTTTTTGTGTAAAGGTAAACAGGAGATATAGATGTTTGAAAACTGTTTCTGTCATACCCTAATTTAGAAGGGGCAGCTTCAACTTCCCCAACCTCTGCAGCAAGATGCAGTTCTCAGCCAGCATGTCCCTCTCTGTATCTTCACCTTGGCTTTCCCATTTCATTTTATTCAGGTTTCAGATTATCTTGAGGGATCTTGTGAATCCTCTAGGTCACATTTTGCAGTAATATTTTTAAATTTTTTTTTATAGGAAAGCAGGGTGTACTATATCCCAGCCTGCCTATTATATAATGCTGTCTTTCACAGAACTAAAAACACAGAAACAACGGGTTTTGCTGGATTCTTGTTATTTCCTTCTTTTTTTGAGGTTATTTAGGAATGAGATAAGGAAATGCTCCTCTTTTTCCTTTCAAGATCTTTACTCCTTGGAAACAAGGGGAATAATGTTGAGCAATGGTTTATTGTGCTTTTGTTGGTTTTATACACGTATATTCTATTACACATGTGCATGCACAGCTCTTTCTACACCCTGAAAGGAACTATGGAACTTCACAGGAAATTTTGTATTTGAAAAAATTATTTACTAATCAAAATGGTATACATTTGCAAAAGCATTTTTTTGGCAGGGGACGCCGGCAAGCCTACAGAATTAACAGCTCTACAGATGGACAACAAAGAGTGGAAGAAGACATGGTCCAGCCAATTCGGAGGGGGAGTTAAATGGGAAACTGTCGCTGGACCAAGTTGCTCCAAGATAGAATTTGAACTAATGCCACCTGATGGAGAGTGGGAATCACTGCAGCAGAAGAAAAGATGGAAATTTGGGGTCAGTTCAGGGGAGCTGGGTGGTTGCCCCCGGGCTCTCTTTGGAAGGTATGGTGAAAGCAAAAGGTGCAAGTTGAAAAAAATGTGGAGAACAAAAGTTTTCCCTAAGAAAAGGAGTATTTTGATTAGTTGGCGATTTTACTGTTCAGGCTGCCAGACTATATAAAAGAGGGAACAGGAATGACCATCAAATCAAAGAGGGAATGGGGATTTGAAAACTTCATTGTTATTGTAGCTAGAAGAGAAAATGGCACAACATGAATCCATTCTAGGGACAATGATTGTAAATGAGAAAGGGAATGGCACAAAGGTAACCCTTTCCAGTCCTAACAAGGTACACTTGTGTGGTCCTAACACCCTTTGGCTCTCTATTTTGTGTAATTTGCTGGTTTCTTTGCTAGAATGAGTGCATGCTTGTAGCCCTGGAGCAGTGAATTAGCAAATATATTTTCATCTCTGGAAAACAGAAATTTCCACTGTAATTACATTAATGCAAACCAATAACTGTATTTTAACTGTTCCATAGCACCATGAAAGAGATGTTACAGTTACTAAAGCAATACTTTCTGTATCAGCCTATTCAATCCACTTAGAGCACTCCAAAAATGGAATTTTTTTGCTAAGATGAATTGTATTCTCAGCAAAAAAAAAAGGTCAAGGGGAAAACATTTCAAACGCTGTCCCTGGCTTAGTTATGTGCAAACACAATTGGAGCTACAAACAAACCTTGAAGTGTCCATGCAAACATAAATTTGCACAAGCAAAGCAGGATGTGTACATAAACGAGACTTTGCTCACATACATTAACTAGCTGTAGCAGAAAGCAGCAGGAAAGTTTTGCTTTAATTATTTTAGAAAGTGAAGCAGGATGGTGATATTTGCCTGGGCCACTTCACGCTGTTGGCCATTTCCCACCCTCCTGGGAAAGCACTGAGAAGGCTTTGCTGGTTTGTAGGCACAGCTTGGTGGGTTTGTATACTGCTAGAAGAAAACTGGGGCAGGAATTCAGGAGTGAATTACAGCAAGGGTCAAACAGATCCTTACAGAAAACCTCCTGGGGACTGTTAGAGAGCTGTTGACTATTAGAGAGCTGCTAAATCTTAAAGCCAGACTTGGAGTAGGGCTGCAGCAGGACTGAGAGTAAGTGTAGGCCAAGATGAAAGCCAAGTCTTTCCAGTCAGGGGATTCTCCAAGTCTTACAGTAAATTTTGTGTAGACCATTTGAATTTGTTAACAGAATTTATTAAAAACTGATTGAAAGATTTTGTGACTACTACAGATATCTATGTATCTCTCTCTATATCTCTCTTTCTATATTTGGCACACTATCAGAACACTCAGAAAATCCCAGCATTATATCTCTTTTAGCAAATAAATGACAATTTTAAGGGCTATTTATGAGGGGAAATATACCTAGGCTAAGTTTATAATGTAAATTATATACTTTTAACAAAGATACGTACTACAGATAAGGAGATGGGATGGATGATGACTTCACTTTTAGGCCTCAATTAGGTCTTCCATCTAACAAAAAAAGGATTTGTATACTTCTGTTTTAATTATCCAGAGGAATAGCTATTAATTAGCCAGAGGAATTAGCTATTTTTCTTAATTTGCATTTTACAATACTTTCCAGTACTTAATAATCTAAAAATGCTCCTTTTTTCAGGACCCTATTGCCCTTCTGCTATTGTGATATTTGGATGTATGTATAGTCACTGGTCTCATGTTAAATTTATTATCAGTATTCTGAGTCAAAGGAATAGGTTTGAAGCACAACAGAAGACTGGAAGTGCTGCACACTGAAATAAATGCAAGGGTTTATTTGAATGAATCACAATGCATTGGTGTATATCAGCAACATGAGGGCAAAATAATTTTCCAGATATTCAGGTTATGAAATAGCAGGAGGTGCCAATGTGTTGTTTAAATGAAATTATTCTCTCTGAAGGTTTATATTCAAATACAAACCTGAAGGCACTGTTAGCACTGTAGGTATCCACAGGAAAAGGAGCCAATGCTTTTATGAAGCAATGGCATTATCAGCAATACTGTGGGCAACCCAGAAATAACAGCAGTGCAGGGGAATTTCTATCAGCTTTCTTTTTCTATTCTTCTAAGGTTTCATTAGTCCAATATTAAGCCTCAAGGAAACAAACTACTTTGCTGTATTTGCTACTCAGAACAAACTGCCCCTTGATTCAAAACAGATCTCTGCTAAAATTGTATGGAAATTTGTCACTGCTTTTACACTGCCAAAGCTGATTTTATTTATTTATTTAGGTTTTTCATTTTCTTGCAGAAAGTATTTTTTGTTGGAGCTTTCCCGTGCTCTGTGTCTTAGAGAACACTTACTGACATTTCTTGTCCTTACGTTGAGTGAGGAAGATGAAAATAGTGCATCACCAAGTACAGATGAAGAAAGACACGAGCAGAGACCAAGTTTTGCAAATGCTGTTGTCTGTGTTACTCACTAGTCAAGATCAGCCCAGTATGAAGGAGTGCTGGTGAATGCTGATGCATTTGTTTATACCCTTGAGCCACATGACCTTTTACATTCAACAGATTGTCATTCCAGTATTCTATGTCTTCCTATAGGTTAGCTAAAAGTTTTGGAATAAGGAAGTGTTTCACTTTGAGGAATGTCTACTCTTTTAGAGCATGTTCCTCTGAAATCAGTGACAAAGTACTCTTTGATTTCATTGTCTGCAGGGTCAGTTTCTAAGATAATATTGACTGATGAAAGAACTTTGAAAACTTTGAGCATACAAACCCTAGATTGTAATGTCACACAGGACAGCTATTCCTATGATACTCTTCTATGCTTTGTCATACATCACCCCTCAAACACCTACATTTTCAAACAACAATAACAACAACAAAAAAGCATGTGCTTTACTAAATGGTCAGGGAGGGAATTTTTACATTGAATTATTGTGCACACTAGATTTTACTATCATTTTGCTGGCAACAGACTGTTGGCTTTGAGATCCAGGTATCTTACTAAAGTTTTACCACAGTTTTTGGGAGATATGTGTATGTCTGACATTAAGTGTGAAAATTTGCACACTAAATGCCAGACATACACGTATTTTTGCACTGAAGATGCTGAGGCACTATAACAAGTGCCCATTCATTCAAAAAAATCCAGAAAATACAAATACAAAAAAAATTTACATAGAGTAGGACATTTTTGGTGGAAATTCAATTTTTTCTGGTTTAGGTCGGTTTTTTTAAAGTGGAAATGTGTTCACAGGTTATTTTCTGTTAATACTGAATCAGTATTAAGCTGAGTCTGAAACAGTTTAAGCGCATACCTGGAAAAAATATTTCTTTAAACACAACAAAAAAATAAAATAACATGTAAAAAGCACAGGTTTGCCCCATTTCAGCATACTTATTTTTCTTCATATACTGTATTCCATCCTGCTTGAATAAACTCTTAGACTGGATGCCTGACGTGAGACAAAATGAACCCTCATTGTCAGGAAGAAAAAACCAAAGTACAAGAATTGGTGATGCTATATATTTTACAGGGTGTCAGGGCTGCCTGTTATTCCACATTTCCCCAGACTGCAAAAATGTGAGAACTGTCAAAAACAAGACAACCACCTACCCTCTGCTCTAAGTAATAATTATAAAATGTAAGTATCCCTTGGCATTTACAACACATACTTTTTTTTTTTTTTTTTTTTTTTTTTTAATGAAATAGAGTATATAACATAGTCAAGGGAATATTTTTACTTTTAACATGCCTAAAATATTCAGCACTGTGTTCAAATTCTTTGGAAAACTGTCATTATACTGCATAGAGGGTTTCAGCTTGAAATACTCAAAGAGCATCAGAGAGACACACACATACTTCACTGTAAGCAAACATTTCTGTTGGTGTGAACACAAAAGCTGTCTTGTTTATTGTATTTCAAGTGAACCATTTTAGAGGTACTGTAGTGGATTTTCAAGATGGGTTGACAGTGCTATTGTTAATCCCACCCATCAGCGTGAGTGTACAGGGATTTCCCCTTGGGAACCAAGTCCAACAGGCCTTTGAATCAGAAGACTTCCTTATTTGACGATTTCTTTACTGACCTGGTTCTGCTTCTACTTCTGCAATTGGTGAGCTAAAGGCATATGCTCTTGGGAGCAGTTTCTAACTAGAGGCAACAGGGGATTGATGCTCTTAGTATTTCATGTCCATTGCATTTCTCATCACTATGGCTACACACTGGAAACGTTCCCTTTTAATTAGAGAATTCAATACTGTTTGAGCACACTTCAGAGGTTAAGTATGTGATTAAGTGCTTTCCTGAATCACTCTCTGGAGTCACCTCTCTCTTCCATGAATGCAGTGGTAACCAGCTCAGCTTGGGTACCTGCATATAGAAGGCTAGAGCTGGCTACTCTAAGTTCCTTCTTGGTGGATATGACTGTAAAAGGAGGCTAGACAGTTTTTCATTTTTGGGTCACATATAGGAAGCTCCATCAGCCAGTGTCTTCCTCTCCAGGTCTTCCTGGTGTCATAAAAACCTCATTCAAACTGGCTTTACCCTCTCCTGGGCAAATTCTGCTGCTCACTATGCTATAGCCCTGAAGGCTGCAGCAGTGGGAGTCTTCTGCTCACAAGTTGTCTGACCTGCCCACTTGCTTTCTTACTACTAAATGTTAACCATTAATGTTTGGGAGAAAAGTAATTGTATTCTCTGCCAGTTCAGAAATTATTATGAGATTTTCCTACTTTTTTTTTCCCATTTTTTTGGGCACAGGGTAGTAATGTAGACAGAGCTGGTGGGAGGATTTTTCAGATGTGGGGGTTTTTTTTATGTGGGTGGGAGGTCTGTTTTCCAATTCTGCCCTGTCTGCATTCCATATATTCATCCTCATCTCTGTGAACTTTTTATGCATCTTCCAGGGGAAGGTTGCTCCTTAGAGCGAGCAGTAGCATCTCAAAGGGGTTTTGTTTTGGATCAGGTGATTTAGCAGGAAATCTGGAACAATTTGTGTTAGGAATAGCAGTTATGGGCAGATGCATAATGAGTCTGGAACAATTTATGTTAGGAATAGCAGTTATGGGCAGATGCATAATGAGTCTGGTGTAGTGATTAGACATTAGTCATTTGGAAGGCAAGAAATTAAACCCACTAGACAGAAAATGTGGAATAAGTGAGGTCAAGCCCCTTGCTCCTCGAAATTCCTCTATCCCCATCCAACATGATTGTCAGAGTGTGGGGTAAGCTTCAGAGTGAACTCATCAGAGCAGCTCACACTTGGTTGCTGTATGGCATGTATGACAGGAAAGGACAGGAATTGGGATTTTCTGGTCTTACCATTATGAAGTCAAGACCTATTGAGTGAACGCTGCCCATACAGTCTTGGCAAAGAGGCAGAGATTGAGCAAAAACCTGAGGCTTAATTGGTATTTACTGTGCTGTTTTGACAACTTTATAAGACAAAAAAAGAGAGGATAGTACCACATTTATCTAATACATTAACTTCTGTGAAATTTTAGTTAGAAGCACCTTCGGACATGATATAGGTTAGTTACAGATGGAGAGAGCACATACAGGATAAAATATTACATACACTTTTATTAATGACATTGCTTCTTCATTTTGATATTGGCCTCCATTTCAGGTCATCTTTATAAATTTCTGTATTGGGCCCCAGATTTACACTGCTTGTGTATTGTCGAAACTGTGAGGATTTCTTGGAAATCTTTGCTTCCTTTTCTTAAACACTGCAGATTCATGAAGAACTCCTGCAGTACCACAACTTTGGGAAACCCATGCTGTACACCAGTAATTGATTTGGCATGTTGAAAGAAACTTTCTTGTGATGGGCAAGAAAGAATGGCACATTTTTAATGAAAAATAATCTATATTTTAAAATGCAAACACTTATGTAAGATTATGTGAGACTTCTCACATTTCTCACCTTTCACTTATGTGAGATTTCTTTTTCAACTAGACACAATACAGATTAATAATAATTTTAATGGGTGCTGAGTTTGAGAAGTCTCTCAGGTGATTTCCTGGAGTAGTTTATATAAAATGGTAGGTAACACACACCTGCTTTATTCTCTTACCTGATTCTCCTTTCATATATTGGGTGCAGCAATGGTGTTAGTTCAATGGGATTCCTCCTGATTTGGACCATGTAGGCAAGAGTGGGATCTTTTTATGCTGAACTGATGAACATTTTGTTAAACTGCTCAGGAAAATATTTTGACTGATAAAATGCCTGTAATACAGCACTCAATATGTTCAGTTGGCATTGCTGTAATTTAAAATACTGGGGACAATGTGAATGTTTGTCATCTTTTCCCAGGAAAATAAAAATCTTTCTTTATTTCAGTGGTGCAAAAATGGCCTATCAATAAAGTATTGTCATTTCCAAAAGACCACTTTCAGATTTACAGGGTTAACTCCCTTCCATTTTGATTTAAAATATAGTTGTAATGAACTGTGTGAAGGTTTCAAATGATGCATTAGAGCAATATTGCTTCTTGCAGTAAAATGACCAACGGTTATTTCCATTCCTCTAGAGTTCATAAGAGTTATAGCCTCTTCCTGGAATTTGGAAAACAGTGCTGATTCACTCCACTTTAAAAGCAACATTAAAGCATGGTGGGAAAATGTTGCATACCACAACTCCTTTGAGCAAAATTGCCACTGCTGCCTTTTTAATATTTAGAAAATGCAACACTAGTAAGAAACCTGCAGTCATAGATTTTCTTCTCACACAGAAACATAATCAACAGTGTCGAGATGGAATAAGACTTGACAAAACCAAAGTTGGAGAAAATATTACCCTACCATATTGGTGTTGGTGTGTTTTTTGGATGGCAGGGATTTTTTTCTGCTTAGAAACCCATAGCAGATGGAGCAATACCATTCTCCTTTTACAGTTGCCTTCTCTTCTGTAAAAACTGAACTGTGACAAAAGAAGTCAGTAGATTTTTCTGGGTTTATTTGTAATTTCTCTACTTGCATTTGATGCCTTTTTATCAATCTGAAGTTGAATCCCAAATTCCTCACTGCAAGCTGAGCTACAGCTTTGCTTAAGAATGAAACAGTTATACCAGTGTAGAAGGCTGCAAGCATTGCCTGGGATAAAATGTTTAGGACTTGGTGTACTGTTTTTAAGGGAGAAAGACAGACACTTTTAGATGACAGACCAAGGCAACATTTCTGGGGTAAATCCTTGGTGGCAGCTGGGTGACAGATGTCCTGACACAGCTGTTTATTATTACACTCCCAGCAGCTCCACAACATTTGCATCTGCCCATAGAGCACCTCCCATAAAGCCATTCTTTATTCTTTTCTTTTTTTTTTTTTTTTTTTTTTTTTTTTTTTTTTTTCTTTTTTTTTATTATTAGTCAACAGAGACAGACCAGGCTAACTTAATTGGCTTAACAAGGTGATTTTGGCTGACCCCACCCATTTTAGGAGAAACAAATCAGGGAGCAATCCTGTAAGCAGCTGTGTGGACAGGGCAGAAACTGGTGGAATTTCCATGTGGGGATGGGTGCAAGGGGCAGAGGAGCTGGGAAGCTCCAAGAGCCAAGCTGCTCTGACATTAACAATGTTGCTCAGCAGGTCTTATTAGCCTGGGCATGGTGCCATGCAGCTGAGGGGACAATGTGCAGCCAGCAGCGGCTCTGGGGTCTCTGCAGAATGCCCTGCTGTGTAATGTAGACATCTACTTTGTGTTTTCTTCAGACCATTCATGCTACAGCTGTTTTTAAGAGACTAAAAAGGCCTCAAACTTGACAAGATGCACGGAGTTGAAGCCCAAAATGAAATTACTAGTTTGTCTAATGTGGGCTCACGTATATCTCAGGTTATTAAATTTCATCTACTTCTTTTTTTGGTGTCTGGAACTGATCCAAAGCTTACTGCAGCCTCTGGAATTACTCCAGAAAGTTCAATGGGTTGTGATTCAGGCTTTGAGTCAAGCCTCAACTTTATACATTTTTAATTATTGAAAGGACTCTAATCCCCTTCTGCCTCCATGTGTGCTGATACAGAGACCTCAATTGCCACCGGTTAATGCTGAAATTTGTCACTTTTTGTAGAAAATATGCAGCACTTTCATTCAATGCAGTCAAACAGTATATTTTTATAATAGATTTTGTGGGTATGGAGTTGCGGTATAGACTTAGGATGTGGCTGACACATTATTTCTAAAACTCAATGTGTTGTGAACGTAGAAACAGAAGAATTGTCCTTCAGCTTCAAATTACAGAGCTCTGCTCCCTGAGTTGCAGGTGATGTCCCCAGAGGTGAAGGGTGAATCACACCCGTAGAGGTGTACCAGCATCCCAGTTCAGGTAAGTGTTCCCAAAGCTTTGAGGAAAAACCAAAGATCTGGCTGGCTGCTAGAGTAATGAAAAGCAGGCATTTGTCTCACACCATTCACAAACAGAGCAAGTGAAATGCAGAAAATGTATTTCAAGACAAAATATTTTTGCTTCTGGAAGAAGAGAAGAAGGGGAGATAGAGAAATTACAAGGAAATTCACAAAGCCAGGGTGACATTTGCCACGTGAGCCTGAGTAAATAGAACAAAATATTTCTCTCCACCTTGGGAAAATCTTTGTTTTCTGTCTGTCAACAGCAAAGAGGCAATGAGTGTATGCAAATGAGAAAAGGTTGGCACAGCACCAGCCCATATATAAAATTATTTGAAGAAACTTAGATGTTGAGTGCTGAAAAGCCTTGAGACCACACTGATAGCAGCTGTGTTCAGAGTTACTTAAGAAATACCCACAAACTTAATTCCCTTTATCATTTCAAAAAGAAGATAGAATTGAGTGTTGAAAGAAGAGTGCAAGGGCTAATTGTTTTACAGATAAAAATAACATGAGGTCCAGACCGCTCTGCAAATACGACTTCCAGCCTTGCCTGATTTAATGGCTTTCCTTTACTTGTGGTGGTGTAACAGGATGATTCAGCACATGGCCAAGGTATTTAGCGAGATGCTCTCACCTCCACAGCACTTTTGAAGGGCTGTGTGCTGAGAAGGAGCCTTCACAAGCTGATGCACTAACAATATGCTGAGCTGCTCTCAGAGGAGAGTGACAGGTACCAGTGAAGTTAGCAGGTTGCAGCTTTGGTTCCATTGATGGTCTTTTTCCTGCCTGCTGTCCCAGCATTTTGATTCAATACTGAGGACTAATCCTAGCTAGCAGCTAATTACTGCAAGCTTCAGAAAGGTGTAAGTTTTCTGATGACCTGCCCAGGAATCTAGGAAATCCTGAGAAAACACTGAACTTCTAACAAGCCATCAGTGCAATTAATGGTTTCCTCTTATTTAGGGCCTCTAAAAATCTGATAAAGAGGTATATACCTCTCTGTGCTCCAGTGGTTTGTGAAGTGTCATAATTCAGCAATAACTCTTAGCATGAGCAAATCTCTGCCTCTTCTTAAAGGTCTGGAAAATCAGACTGCATTTACTGCTGCCACCAGCAAGGGATGAATTGGTGCATACATAGCCGAGGTTATTTCTGGGGAGATGCTTCCTCTCCCTAAGAGGAGTCATTACTTCATAGCTTGGTTCTCCAAGCTGGGAATGGGATACAAGAGTTTTGATGCTCACTTACCTTTGCTGTCTTTTCTTCCTGGCAAAACAAATGCTCTTCAGGATTATACAGAGTGTGAGGCTAGGGTCATAAGAGATCTCTTGCCTCTCAGACTGCTGCAGTGCTCCTGGTGACTAGCCCACCATTGCAGAGGAATAAGGGAAGCACTTTATTTATCATCCTAAACATGTGTATCATCAATATTTAGTTAATTACTGATGTTTTAGTTACCAATATATTTTAGTACATTTTTTCTTTTGCCTTTTTTTTTTTTTTTTAAAGAATTTTCTCCCTTCTGGTATTTACTCTGTTGATAAATTTTCAAAGACATTTATAATTCTTCAGTTTTAAATTTGACAGACAGAGGTAGCCAAGCTCTCTGGGTGTCCTCCCGCTTTCAAGGTAGCTCTTCTCCTGTACCTAGGATTTCCTTTTCATGGATATTCTTGAATACAGCTGAACAAGGTCAACTCAGTGCCTTGTAGAATGTCATTTGTTCTTCCATCTCTCTGATGTGAATTTCTATCCTGATATATGCTGTTATCTGTTTGCTTTTTTTAAAAAAAAATATTTTATTTTGACCATTATCTTTGTAGGAGATCAAAATTATCCTATCAGTCTACAAGTCTTTCTTATATCCACAGCAAAAACTGTTTGTGTCCAATTGGTAGGTGATCCTGCACTTTTTCATGCCAGATTTCATCTTAACTTCTCTTGCTTCAGTCCTTCTTTTTTGCCCCCTGCCCTGGTCCTTTTGCCTACCAGTGATTCTTCCCAGCTTGATGTCAATAGACTATACTGGCAGACTCCTTCTTGCTCTAGAAAGGTTTTAAGGAGCAGTTGTAGTCTTTGCAGTCCTTTGGCCTCCTAAGAGCCACCATGGATACTGTAGGTTGTTACTAGCTGCTCAGCAAATCCAGCTTTGAGCTTCATCACAGCCTTTACATATGCACATCTTGAACTGGAAACTTACTGCACTGTGAATTCTATTTCTTACTTTTTCATCTACAAGACGGCCTAGTGGTTCTTAAAGGAATTGACCAACTTCAGTGCAGACACCTTTCCATATTTCTGATGATAAATACAAATGAAAGGAAATCACCTATCTTCTTGGCAGTTGTGTCTATTTTAGGTTTTGCCTTTTATCCTTAGTGACCCAGAAAACTCCATGTTCTTACTTTAAGATCTTCCTTCCATCACAGGCAAAGAATACTTTACTGTTTGTTTGAAACCTTTCCATGCTTCTCTTTATGAAGACCTTTCCTATTAATTTTCTGCCTAATATTTGCTGGCTGTAATTTATGTTTTCTTTATTAAGATCTCAAAATGCTGATTTCACATTTTGACTCAGAGTCTTCCCAACCCAGTCAATTTCTGTATTGTTGTGTGGTACTCATCTCTCCTGAGCCTCTAATGATGCTTCTTTCCAAGGAACTCCTTGATGCTGGATGTGCAGGGGTTAAGATTTTCCTGGGGTAAAAAGTTCAACTGGAAAATTAATGGACACTGGGAATTATTAAACATAAAATATTAAATGTCTCCTTCTGCATTTGCCTCTATTTCTATGTTACTCTTGACCATGGGTCTGTGGTCTGGCTCAGTGCAGCTGTTTTTACAGTCTTGTCCACAAATCCTGGACTTTTCCTTTTGTGATCTCCTTTAAACTTTAACCATGTGAGGAGCTTTGTGCTTAACTGCCATGTCCCGTTGTGAACCCCAGCGTGTCTGGTGGCTGCAGAACCAGCATCACTTCTGCACAGAGCCCTTGATGCTCCCAGTGCAGCAGCACCCACTGCTCCCCAGCATCTCCATCTCCCCTGGCAGCAGGCCAGAGTGCTGCACAGCACCTGAGCTCTGCAGACTGCTGCTGGGACCAGTCTGACACAGGAGCTAAGGACCACGACTGTCACACTTGGCCTGTCAGCCATGTGACTGCAGACTCTGGGACAGGCTTATCTATATTTATATATATCCATTTATAGATATTCCTGTGTATAAAAAGCATCTTTTATGGCAGCATCCTAATCTTGGCTGGTTACATTCTGCAAAAAAACCCCAAACATCCCAAACAAGCCACTGCTGGAAACAAACCCAGGTGTGAAGGAAAAATGTAGATGAATTAGGGAAGTTGATGGATAAATTATGCTTGCATATATAAGCACATAGAAGGCTATAATAATAAATTGCTTCTGTGTATGGTTTATTCATATGGTTCCCCATGTTTTATTTTTTCAATTCTTTACTCCGGACAGTAATAAAGCTGGTTTTGGCAGTTTTTATATTAGTTAGAATATCAAATGATAGATTATTGTAATCTTTCTTGGGAAGAGGTGACTTATGAAGTTATCTACATTGATCCAGAAATGGTGCAATATCCTTCTCATCTGAAAACTACAGATCTGTGCTAAGAGATGAAAGCACAGGAGAAGAATTGCACAACTTTCCTAGTTTATGGGAATATGTCAGGTCATGTAAATAAAACAGCATTCTTGAAATCAAAATGTAAGGTAACACCAACAACCAACTTGAAATTATGCCCATGCCTGCATATTAGCTAACTATCAAAGTGGCAAGTAATACACAATATTCTCTGCAAACTTGGCATATCTTTTTCTCTTATGAGGGAGCTACTCGATTTTTTTTTTTTAATAAAAGGTTCCTTGTGAAAACATAAAATTCAAATATTAGGAAAACAAACTAGTATGAGTGAATAACGTGACAAAAATATTTCAAAGGAATTTCAAAAGAGATGCTTGAGATAGCATTTCAAAACTGTGCTAGTGGGACTTGATTTTTTCAAAGGCTTTCTCCAATAAGAATCATAACAACCCAATAGTGATCAAAGTTTGTAATGAAGCAAATTTAATGCCATGATATAACTTTTTGATCTATGTCACCACACCCTTCAGAAAAATCAGTGACCTTTGCAGCTCAAAATCCTTTTGAGTATAGGAAGTGAAAAGTTTTTCTAAAATGCAGTTGTCAAATAAAGTAAAGATTAGCCTAAATATTATATGCAGTCATATTCTCCTATTTTTTCTTGTATTAATATTATCTGCATTGCTGAAAGTGCTGTATATCTCATCTTCCTGAGGCAGCATACCAAACACTTATCAATAGTTTCATAAAACTATGTATTTTTTCAAAATTTCCTGTCTTTTTGTGTACCATAGGATTTAGGATTTCAACCACCCAGCCTTTTCAAGCCATAGCGAGCCACATCAACCAGATGATACTAGAGGCAGAAGAGGCTGGAAAGGAACTGTGTGCATTTTTTTGATCCTGTTCCTGTTTTTCACCACTCTCTGTTCTCAAAATGGTTCAGAGAAGCCTTGCATCCCCAGGTTGACCAAATCCACCAGAATCTCCTTCCCTCTCAGGTATCTATCTGCTAACTCAGTCCAAAACTGCAGCAAGCATCTACTCTGCCTGTGCCACAGGCACAGCTTAAAGCCTTGGTGCTGGTTTTTGCCACAAAGGAGCAAGCACCAACCTGTCTTTCTCTTGACCCAATTATTCTCTGTCCCTGGTGCAATAAATGGGAATGTGCTACGGTCTGAAGACACACAGATGGAGGAAGAGTCTCAGGATGTGACTGTTGCAATAGCTTGAAAATGAGCCAGCACAACTTCATCATTGCACAAAGGAGTAAACAAGCTCAGCTGGAGTATGGAGTTGAGATAACCCCAATGTTCAGTGTCAGCTCTCAAGCTGGGAGAGTCACCATGCTGCAGGGATGTTTCCCATTCTTGTCTCTCTCTTTTTATTTTTTTTTTTCTAAATTCTTTGAGAAAAAGAAAAAGGAAAAATTAAACTCAAAGAAATATGGAAGATGGGAACCTGGTAGTGTTTTAAAAGGTTTGGGTTTTTTTTTTTTCCCCCACTAGGCTAAAATTTGGATCTTCTTAATTTTGTCCAAAAGGAAGAAATTTCGTGAAGAAAAAAAACCCCCAAACTTTCCCAAAAGAGTTCCAGCAAAATTTCCAGCAAAAAAGCAGTGATCTGTTTTGGCTTATCGAAGCTTTTTAATTTATATTAACAACAGCCAGAAGCCCATTTGGAGCAGTGATTTTGCACAGTTTGCCATAGAGGGATTTGGGATGGAAGATATCCTACTTGATGATAGGATACCTATCCTGTCCTGACAGGCTACATTCAATGTTCTGAGTTTCTTCCATAGTGATGGTGAAAAAGAACCCCTGACATGAGGAGATGTACATATTGGTATAGCTTGTTGAAGTTTTTTAACCACCTTTTAGTAAGCTTTAGGAACCCTGATTTTAACTCAGGCATCAGGTAGTATAGCCAAGGAGAAAGACTTTTTATATATGATGTGCAGGGTTTTGACCAAATGCTTATGGAGTCCCAGATTAATTATGTAGTTTTACATATATATGGTAATATAAAAATATTACAATATTTTTTAATGTTTGTGAAAGAGCTTGCAAAAATAATCTCTTGTATTGATTTAATTATATTTCAAGATGAAAAGCTACTATACTACCTCTGAGTAATGCTCCTCACTACTTA
Source organism: Cettia cetti (assembly GCA_013401135.1). Classification (NCBI taxonomy): domain Eukaryota; kingdom Metazoa; phylum Chordata; class Aves; order Passeriformes; family Sylviidae; genus Cettia; species Cettia cetti. The sequence continues at coordinate 6,694 of VZUI01089102.1, read as the reverse complement.
AATCCCTCAGCAACTTCAGAAAATATTTAGTAAAATGTTTAGTATGATACAGCATATTTTTTATGATTTTTTAAAATTACCTTACACCAGAGTGGGCACCACTTTGTGAGAGGAGAGAGAAGCAGGAGGGTGGTGGTCTTCCAGTCTATAGCAGGCATAGGCATCTCAAAATTTTAAGACTTTTATTTGCCCTGTTGTCCTTAGGATCAGGACCTCTAAAGTTTAATAGCTGTCTGCTGGCTACAGAAGCCTCTTTATCTGCCTCCTTCCTCTACATGATAGCAGCAAATCCAGTGACTCCACCAGATGCAGTGCACAACCTCTTTGAAGAGTGTCAGATGTTGCTAGCACAATGCCCTTCAAACTCAGAGAGCATCAGCCCAGCTGAACTGCAGGGAGTAAAGGACTGGCTTGGTAATATCTGCCAGCTCAGAATCCAGAGCCAGAGAATTTCGGCGCATTTTTGGGTGTGCAAAGCAAGTAGGATGCCTGCTGCCTGTGAACTGAAAGTAGAATAATGAAAGACATTATAAAGAGGAAGGAAAGAAGCAAAATCTGAAAGCAGCTTTTACAGGGCTGTGGAAGGATTTCATAAAGCTCTGAATCCACTCCATGAAATCTACACCCCTGCAGGGTCGTGAGCTGTCGTGTTAGTCTGGCTTCAGACAGGATAGGATCTCCTGGCCCCCTCACTCTGTGCACTGCCACCCAGGGGCCTTGGGGCAGTTCTGTCCCACCAGCTCTGCACACACTGGAATCCCGTTGTGTTTCTTGCAGAGGCGCCTCTAAATCTCCAGGGGCAGGAGACAATTTTGGATGGCATGCAAGAGTGCTTGAAATGCCTGTGTAGAGCCTGCTCCTCTGTTGTGAGAGGCTGAGGAATCTAAGTGAACGGTCAACTTCTTGAGATTTAGGAAACAGTCTGGTATTTAGGCTGGAGTGAAAACAAATGTTGCCTGCAAGAGCAGATGAGGATGCTGTGTCTCACTTCCTGGAATTTAGGGCTGGCAAAGGCAGAATCCTTTTAATTCATATCATATCAAGGTCTTCTGCACATTCCTTCTGAATGGGAGATGCTGGAAGTGGAAAGTTGGCTCTGGTTTTTATTGTTTCCAAAACAAAGTCCTTTTGGTGATATTCCTAACAGAAACACTAAAACCTTTTCTTAGGAGCCCCACTTTCAGCATACTGATTTTTCGGAGAGACATCTAACAGATTCCGGCAGGTACAGCTTGTTACATACAAAGTTGTCCTTACAGCTTTTTTGATTTACCATTTCAGTTTTCTAAAAGTGAAAAACATCACGGATGATCACTGTGAGTTCAAAGAAAAAAAGACATCCTCTTGGTCCCATTCTTTGCTCACTGTAACTATCTGGATTTCAACCATTATCCCTCATTTACATTAGTGAAGTTACTGTAATCACTGTGAAGTGATTGCTCTTTCTCCTGTACAACTGGCCCTGAACATGAGCCAATCCATTTAATTTACAAGGTTGAACCCAGTCTTCTGGACCATAACTCCAAAGTGTATTTCTTGTGTTGGTATACATGGGCCCAAAGTTTCCAAGCTAATATGAACAGAAATAGTAGGTGGTTTGAACATTCACCTTTGTAGCCTTGTAGGTGCTTTAGTGAATGCTAAGTGCATAATCAAATACCATCATGAGGGAACAAGCCTCTGCCTATGCTTTCTCCACAGGCTTTGTTGCTCTGTCTGCCCTGGGTTTTTCCTGCCACAGACGAACTCATGCCCCTAATGTGGACCTAATCATTTTATCATCAGCAAAACCACTCTCCATCCAAATGGAGCACTTGAGGACTGGCACCAAGGCATTTCAGTATTCCTGAAGACCTGTCACCACCACCTTAAAGACTAGGAAGTACCCTTCCTGTACCCTCTGCATGTGGTGTTTCTTGCACTGTGGTCCTGTTCTGATTCCAGGTTTCAGCATAATCCCTGACCTTAGCAGACCACAGACTGCATCCAGGTCTTTTCCAACAGAAAGCCTGTCCTCCAACGTGTTACTCTCCTGTCCCTATGGCCACCTCTATGGGCTCAGATGTGGTGGGATTGACCCTTGGGCCTCCCCAGCAAATGGTAAAGACACAAGTCCAGCAGAGCTAGTCATTATGTTGCCATACCGATGTGACACATTCAAACTGACATCAGGATGACATCATATTTCTCAGCACTGACTCCTTACCAAAGCCATGGTTTGGATTCATTACCTGCTTTCATAATGAAAGGATAATTTTTTACCTGAACAGGTTAAAAACCGTCACCTCTGGCACTTTTTAACTTCTGTAGAGATCTGAAAGCTTTTCTCCCTGAAGGACACCTCACCACAGACTACTTTGGGTTTGACTTTTGTGGTGTCGCCTTTCTGTTGTGGTTTCAGGAGTTGCAGAGTTGGCAAAGTCCTGGAGCTGGGTGGAGGGAGCCCATGGTGCCTGTGCTTACAGACTATGCTCATTTTATTTTTGCCTCTGGGTGGGAAGCCAGCAGTTGGTTTCAATCCCAATTTGAATGTGTCTTTCTCAGAGTCTGGCTCTCTTCTTGTGTAACACTGACGCTGAGATATTCTGGGACACTTTTACTAACCATGGCAGAGATGCATTCCTGGAGACCAGAGTGAGGGTGTTTTTCAGTGCAGGGCCACATGTTTGAGTGATTCCAGCTGGAAAACCCACTCTGTCTGGTGGTCTGATGGAGCTGAGGTTTACTGACCTTCATAAAACTGTGCCACCCACTGCAGCATGACTGCCTCCCCCACCACACACATTCCCCTTCACACTGCCTACCCCTGTGACCTGGGGCTTCACCCTTGCTTCTCCTGCATTTGGGAAGGCAGAGCAGCTTAGAAACAATGATGGCAGAGAGAAGGGAGGAAACAAAGCTACCCATGAATGACAGCAGGCTTTACTCCAGCTCCAGTGGATGCTTTGAGGGATCCAACGTTGTTTTTCGAGAGACAGTTTGTTACATCCTTAATTCCAAATAATCCTCACTGCTGAAATGGGATGCAAACATCCTCCACTGTGATCCTGCTTCTCTCCTGCTCTTCAAAATAATTGAGGAGTGATACTTACACAAGGTGACTGCCTACCCTAGCTCATCTTGTCCCTTTATCTTCATTCAGATGCTAATGATGTTTTAAACCAATGTTTGTGATTCACAGGCCTAAACCAAAGCTAGGCAGAAGGTCTATAGACAGTAGGGGAGCCAGCTATTTTTAAGTCTCCTCCTTTCCTAAGTCAATATTAGGATAAGCAGCAATGAAAAAGGCCAACATACGGAGCAGGAATGTGAAGTTAGGAGAGCTGCAGAAACTGTCAGAACAAGCAGCCTCACAGGGCAAAGGGCAGCAGAGAGACACTGACAGGTGCTAAGTGGGCTGGGTGACCATTTGTCTCCCACCAGAAAAAAAGCACTAGACTCTTCAGATATTTACAATGGCTTCTGTCCACTCAAACTCTCTACCTACCGATGTATTTTAACCTCCCCTAAACAGAGCTCTGTGCCTCCAGCATCCCTGTTACTGGCAGAGGCTCTGGTTATACTTCTGAGCACTGTTTTGATCAGCTCCCAGCTGCACAGCTGCTAATGTTTCTGGAGTAAAGCATTTCCTCAACCCTTCATCTTGTCAAGCTGACTAAATCCTACAATGTTTTGGGAAAGGATAATCCAAGCAGGCTTCATAGATTCATTCAGACTACCAGAGACTCTGCTTGCAGCTTGCTTAGCAAGAGACTCCCAACAAAGTTTCATAGAGGAATGGATTTCAATACCTTTTTCCAAATATATATTCTTCATATGCCACAAGGAATCAAAGATAAATTACTCTTTCCCCTTCACCCCTTCTTTTCCTATACACCCTAAAGAGAGATCTGATTAATCCATGATGAATATCTGGGGCCAGTCAAGAGAATGACAAATGTCCTTGTGATTTCACTGGGGCTGAAAGCCAAACCAAACAAAAATTGATCAGAGTCTTGTCACCAATTGCAATCAAATTATGGTAACATATTTTCTGTGATGGGCATGGGCCTAACAAATACAGTGATAGTGGACAGAGAAGTTTTTAAATGACATCTTGTTTACTCATAGAAAATTGTGTAGCAATTTGTAGTATGTCAGTGTTCCTCTAAGAACTCCTTGCAGAGTTTGCTTTCCAGGGATACTAAGGAACTTGACAATTGCTCCTTCTCAATAGGTTGAGTTTAGCAGTCAGATAACAAGGTTTGCACCATGAAAAATACCCATGCTGATTAAGGTATAAATTCAGAATTATTTCAGTGCTTCCGTTGTGGCTAGAGCAGTGAAATTCATGACTTCACCAGAAAGCAGAAGCTTGCAACTGCCACAGCAGCAATCGTATCCTTTTAATGGAATTTGGTTTTTGTTTGGACAAGATCCTGCAAAATTAGAAGTTGCTGTACATAACATTTTAAGCACAGTTGGTTTTCAAGGGTTAACTTGGTTTGTGGAAGCTAAGTGAAAGTTTTAAAATACTGCTGTCATAGAGAACAAATGCCTTCAAAGAGTCTATAGCATATGTTATTTAAAAGAGCACTGAAATAAAGTCCTGGTTTTAATTATTTTTCTTTGCAGAACTTCTCTAACTTTATTGCCAAAGAAAAGACTTCCAGAGCCAATTTTTAATCTTAATTATACCAGATTCAATCTGGAATAATTCCCTTGAAGTTAGAGTTACACCAGGTTTACACAAAGCAGAATCTGGCCCAGTTTCCACATTAGACTCCTTCTCAAAAGATAACTTAGATTAAAAAGCAAAAGATCTGACTAAAAGAGGCCAGCAGTCTAAAGATCACAATATAACTAAATGCTGCTGTATCCTCTGTTCTTGAGCCACATCAGAGCTTTCCTGTCAAAGCCTGAACATGCATGACTACAGGAACTTTTACCTGCATTTTGCTCTCATCTCACTCTCTCATTTCTCTCTCCACAACCACCTTGCTCAAGAGGAGTGCATGAACTGAGTTCTCTATAAGATTGCTAACAATAAACAGATCATGTAACTGAGGTAGAAAGTGTTCTCTGCAGAATTAGATGAGGTACGGACTGAAACAAGGTGATCTCAAAGAAAAAGGCCAAATAGTCTTTGGAGAAGTAACAAAAAAAAGAGAGGAACAGTTTTTCCTGACACTTCAGTGTTTCAGTCTCTCCTGTCTCTGAACTAAAGAAAGAAAAATGAGGACGTGGGCATTGGTCACTCCTTGGAATGACCTGAAGTGTGATTGGCACCTGCTTAATTTCTCCCATCACTGATTAGGGCCATAGAACCCTGAGTACAGGAGACACACATTGCTGCAAGAAGAATGAAAACGTGATTCATACCTCCTGCTGACACACCTCCAGCATAATCTTGGTAAATATGAGTAAAATGAGTGAACAAATTCAATGACTAAGAGGAATGACTACATTAATTTCCAGGTCTGGAGCTTTTTGCTGACTGTGACAACATGGATGCTGATTGCAACTCCTAGTGGTGGCTCCACACAAAACCCAAATCTGCAAGCTCTTAGGAAGCATTAATAGCTTTCCATCTTCTTAATACTTAGGACGGGCAAGATCCCTGTTCAGAAATACTCCATGCCACAGAAATAGAGGAACAATGTTTTGTTTGCAGGGGTATTTTGGAGCATGAAAGATCCGGCGAGGAGAGGGATCCTTTTAGAAACCTAATTATAATTCATAAACCTTGGCTGTAGCTCCAGTATTTCCACAGCAAATCACCCCAATCCTGTGTGTTAATCACCAAGCATCAGGAGAAAACCGGTTGTGGAATGAAGCAGAAAAATGACATCCCTTGCCTGGAGCATGGGCAGTTCCAAGTACTCAGTACCCAGACATGTTTCTCTCCTGAGTCTGACACTTTATGATGCTCAGCTTATCTTGGCTCTTTTGTGCCCATGCTAGGAATGTATGGTGGATGTGATCAGCCCAGGCATACGTGGGGACTGCCATTGAGACAGAGGGTGGCCCGTGTCCACCGTTTCACTGTGGCCATGACCACGACATCCAGGGTGGCCTCCACACCACCCAGCTCCCCCGTGCAGAACTCAGGGCTGGGTTCCCAAGCACAGTAGCCCGAGGGGAGCAAAGCTGGTACTAATAGTAAATAGCTGCAGCTTGGTCTGGCTGTGGTTTTGTCCTGCTGTAATCCATTAATTGCTGCAGCTCGAAAGAACAAAGGCAGAGATAATGGTCTCTGGAGTTATGAACCGAAGTCAAACCTGGGCTGAATCAGCAGAGGATCCTTTGATTTCAGAGGGAAAACTTTTCATTTGTGGCACGGGAGGAATTTATCTCTCTGCTTTAGTTGCCACATGCCACATCCCCCGAGCTGCTGAGCCCGGCCCGGGCTGGACCTGTGGGGCTGGACCTGCGGGGCCGGAGCCATTAGACTCCCGGGACGGCCCCTCTTCGCCATGTTCTCCAGGGCCGCTCGATGGCTAAGGAAGCGCGGAGGCAGCGGCGGCTGGCGGGGCGCCGTGCCCCTGCCGGGCTCGGCCGGCTGCTCCCGCGGGCTCCGGTGCCCTCTAGTGTCGCGGGCGGCGGTGGCACTGCCCGGCGCCCTCGGCCGGCGGTGAAGGCACCTCGGAGGCGCCCGCAGCCCGGCGGCGCTGCCTCCCCGCCCGTCGGTGCGGGGCCGGGGCCGGGGCCGGGG